>CM069860.1:60587844-60875344 GCA_036172795.1 Pelodytes ibericus
TTTGAAGGCATTACTGTATAGCATTTGTGTACACTTGCCTAAAACTATAGTACTGTACTTATATGATCATGCATAATGAAACAACAAATATTTAATACTGATAAACCACAGTTCATGACCTGTTTAAATTACATGGTTGGAAAAGGTAGCCATCTATATAATACTTGCTTAACCAATGTGCTATATCATGTGCACATATCATAATCAGTGTCTGACACCTTGCATTATTGGAACATCACCATTCTTTATTATGTCGGCCATCTTGAACATTACAAAGTATTCACTTGTTTGTCATCTCTTGATACATAGACAGCAGGGTAGATATCAAAGTTGAATCTATACATTTTGCAGGCCACATTTCTTTTTAAGTACTCTGCAGTTACATGCACATATGTCCTACTCAACGGCGCAATAAACATTTATATCTCTACACCTGTGACATATGGATGGAAAAGCACATGACTGCAGAGTAAAATGAAGACAATCTCTGGTACTTCTGTTGTAGTTTTACATATAAATATGAAACAAATGTTAATGTTATGGTTTCAAAATGTATCCAGTGCTAATCAATTGATAAACTTGAGTGGTGTAGAACAGCTCTCCATTGGATGGATAACACGCACAGGCTTACTGGTGTTGCAGTTGAACAACAGCTAGAGAGACAGAGGTTGTTGCATATTGCTTCTTTAGACTCTCTTATAAAATAAATCAATAACATGAATAGCACACACATATTTATGAAATAGTAGGATTACAGTAGACTTTAAAAAAAGATATAGAAAAGATTTAGTATTAAAAGATGATCTATAATACTTTAACGCCATTAAACAATTTTTTTTACATTTTTCTAGTTATAATGAACGAAAACAGAAGAAGGCTCTGGTAAAGTATCAACATATCACTAGAGCCACCGAAAAAACTATAGTCACAAAACCAGAGGTGCCTCATGTTAAGTGTTCACTATTCAGAGGCATCATCACAAAGGCCTTGGTAAATAGATTCCAACCCTCATATATCAGGTTGCCAAGAGAAGCCATATTACATGCAATTAGAGGGTTTCATTTAACATGACAACTTCCTTTGTGGTGACATCTGTTTTGCATTGCACCACAAGACATTACTAGCTTGTCATTTTATTGTGCTGACATGTCGAATGAGCCAAATCTATTATGGTGAACAGACAGGCAACATGAATTACATGTGCTGTTCCCTATCTTAACATGGGCTATAGTTGTAACCTGATTTATGGCTCAGTAATTCAGGACTATGTCTTTTGTAAAAATGCATCTTTATTTGAGAAATAACCGTCGTTTTTTGCATTCCATCCTCATATAAACATGGTACTAAGATTGAAGTTTAAGTTTGTTTGCTTTTGTTTTCTCCTGTCTAATTCCTACAAATTCTCCCACCACGATGCTCTAAGTGTGTCTTGTATGGAAACGTTGCCAATAATTTATATCTGTTACTTTCGGTGGGTTTATGATCATTTTTCTAAGGACATGACTATCCGTCACCCTTAGGTTTTAGCT
Organism: Pelodytes ibericus; assembly: GCA_036172795.1. Classification (NCBI taxonomy): domain Eukaryota; kingdom Metazoa; phylum Chordata; class Amphibia; order Anura; family Pelodytidae; genus Pelodytes; species Pelodytes ibericus. Next base: position 60,589,374 of record CM069860.1, read on the forward strand.
ACAAAAACATATTTGATATTCATCGAGTGCCATTGTGAATTGTAAATAAAGTTGATTGTTGTTCAAACAACTTGACCCAGACCATACAGACAATAGATGATTGATAACATGACCTTTTATTTATTTATTTAGACCCAGTCCAGAATGGAGCTACTCAGAGTTACACATTTAACAGTAGATTACAAATAAATACATACATATATTTAAACAAGTTGGAAGGAGAACATACATCATTATTGATACATAAAAGGAACAACATGTACAGTATATTAAGGAGTTTATAAACTGATAACAGGTACAATCTGTTTTGAGGATTTGGGAGACACTTATTATACCTTACCATACAATACGGAGTGAAGGGGCTTATTATCTTGCTTTTCCTTCACTCCATGCAGTGACTCATAGTGTAGCTCACATTTAGAGCTATGGCAGATCTTAGTAGGTAAAAACAAATTAAGCAAAAAACAGCCTGGTGTTGAGAGCTAGCCTTATCATATTTATACCTCCCAATATTCAGCACGTAGGCAGAAATCATGGGCCATGGTAATGAAGTGTCAGCTAGCCTCTCATGTGCAGTTCAGCTGACATATAGTATATCTGCTATACTAACTAAGCAATGCATATCATTCCTTCCATTCACAAATCACAATATAAGCAGTATTCATGTGGCAGGGTCTCTTTAGAGAGCAACTAAACCCTCCATGTTACCTTGTAATCGGACCACTCCTTCTGTGTGACTGAAAAGACTTGTGAGCTGTATACAGACTAGGGTTATTATGGTATTTAGAGTTGGTTTGATCCCTCACAGCTCTGGCTTAAGTAGGAGCAGTAGTTGATTAAACAATAATTTGCAAAGCCAGATATGAAACATATCATTGGCTGTATATTTTTATAGTGCAATAGCATAATAATACTGAACTTAAGCAAATATTTTCTATTGCTGACTAAACAGAACCATCAGCAAAAAGTAGAACCGGCAAGGAATGTGACCTAAAAACATAATAGTGCTCTGTAAACAGTTCTGTTTGTGGTTTTTATAGCAATTCAAAGCCCAGAAGACAACAAACATGATTCTGCAGTTTGATACAGTAATCCCAGGTTTCTCAAAGGGATATGATACCCAAATGATGTGTTACAGTCTTTTAAATGACCTGATTTGGTCAGGTCTGTTGCAGCTTGGGACTTTATTTCCACCTACTTGTTACAGCCGTAGAAGTATACATGTGATTTTTTTATTTAAGGACAGACAGGGCTTTCTTTTGAGACCATTTTGTGAGGCTTAACCCTTTGTGTAATGTATAAAATGTAATAAAGACTGTAGAAATGGCAAACAAAAGTGTGTTTTTGTGTGTTACCTTGTTTTTTTATGAGACACAGTATATCTCTCTCCTCTATCTCCAATACAAGATCAAAGTGTGTCATTGAGACACAATCATTTATTGTATTTATTACATGGGATTGATTTCCACAGTGATTACATCTATAAATACAAAAAATAATGGGTGGTCCAGGTCTGCCTAACTGTTAAGGTAACCATCAACTCACCCCATCCATCACCCCAAATTTGGGGGAGGGTGGCTATAGGTTGTGAAAATTCATTATCATTATCCTGACTGTAATGTGTGAACCAGCCTATCTCAGCTATCGCAGGCTAAGACAGTCCCTGTCACCCAGAGGCATCTTGGAACACCACTCACCTGTTCGGAATCTGGTCAGTGACAAATGTCACTAGTCTGTCACTTTAAACCGATCCCGGCTGCCATTTTTTTTTTTTTTTTGCTTTACAGGATAGCCTCACACGTGATGGCACTAATGAAGACAAAAACTCTGCAATTGTGCAGTTTTAAAGGCAGCCCGTACTTATACGGACATTGTCACCAATGCATTTCTTTGGGAGTCTCTACATATTATCGTGGAGAGGTTAAAAGTGAACCATAATAACAGGGAAAAACAAGAGGCCAATCTCTAGTCTACACAGTTCACATACATTACTATAAATCAGTGACTGATATTTACAAAGGCCATAATCTTGCCCTGACTGTGAATTTTCTGATCTATAAACATACACCCATGACCTCCAACCTTTAGTTCTCCACTTATTACTGTAGAATTTATAGGAACGAAAATAACTAGTGTCAGGAAAAACGACACATTTTTTAAAGGTAGTTAAGCTCAGTTAAATGGTGCGTATACTTAATTTGAAGCAGATAAAGTACATAGGCACAATTAACAAAATGTATAACTCAGGTTGCAGTAATAAAGGTTATTTAAGGATTTTCTACAAGGGCAAACTCCTAATTAAAATTGCTTTCATTTCAACTGATTTCACAGAAATTGTTCTTACCACAAGTATAATTTATGTACAACACGAACGTTTTGTGAAATGTTCAAGTTCTAAATGCATTTCTACCTCTCCTCTTACCCCATAATGTAATGAGGTAACATGACCCAGCAGCAAAAATCCCAACCTGCTATCTGCATTAACTGAACAGTTTGACACAAAATCACAGAGTTTTATTGAAAATACTAATTGCACTGTGAATATTTACAAATACATGCTAAACAGGGGATGCAGAGAAACTACTGCCAGTCATAAATTACTTTTAAAATGGTTCTTTATACATGGATTATAGTCTGGGCATTCAGGTAGAGTAAGGCAAAGAGAAGCTAGCCTTACGCGTTTCATGCCAGAAGGTACCTAATCTAAGGTGAAAAAAACTCTGCAATGCAGTCAGTATAAATGCCCAATGGGAAGCTATTATTTAGTACCTGTATGTGTAACTCTTTTACGTCATTGGACTTGCACGTAGCAATGTCCAGGTAGCAACTCAGTTGCCTACATAGGATAGGCCTGCCATGTCCTATGGTGGAAAGTGCGGTATTAAGGATCAGTGTTGGCTAACACTGCTCAACTGGTGTTGCTGTAATTCTTCAATGTCACCCGCGAATGCTCCACGGAGCAAGAGCTTCGGAAGTGAGCAATTCTCACTTCCGTCGTGCTGTTGCTAGACCGCCCCTAGAGGCAGTCTGCAATAGAAAAAGACCTAATTAGCCTTAGATTTGAGGTTAGATTAGGGTTAGCATAAGGATTAAGGTTACTTTACAGTTAGGGTTAGGCTTAATGCTAGGGTTAGGGTCAGGATTGGGATCAAACGGTCACAGTGGAGAAAATGGTTAAGACACAACTTTCAGTTATTTCCCTATAACTTGCAAACAACAACTTGGCTTACTATTAACTGGGGTCTGTTTGTAATTGTGTAAAACATATTTCAGGTCATGAAAGGTTGTTGTTTTTTCAATTTTTTTCTCTAAAGAAAACTCTTCTTATGGCGATAAAAGCTATATACCGTATTTGCTCGATTATAAGACGAGGTTTTTTTCAGAGCAAATGCTGTTTGTCTTATAATCGAGGTCGTTTTATAATCTGACCTCAAATTGAGGTCAGACTATAAGACAGGGATCCAGGTCCCCAGCAGAGCTAATAGCAGGGGATGTCTGCGCGATGAGCGCAGACTCCCCTGCTTCCGCCCGGCACGACCGCCGGGGCTTCTATGAAGAAGCCGGGTACCTCCGCTTTCGTCACAGAAGTCCCAGCGAGCGTGCCGGGCGGCAGCAGCAGGGGAGGTCTGCGCTCATCACGCAGACATCCTCTGCTGCCCCACTAGCCACCAGGGCTAGCCACCAGATGTCCGTCATAATGACTGCAGTGTCGGGCAGCATGGAGGACGTCTGCAAGTATCGTGCAGACATCCCCCGGCTGCCCCCACTAGCCACCAGGGATCGAGGTAAGAGGGAGGGAGGGTGGCAGAGAGCCAGGGGGAGGGAGGGGGGGCAGAGAGCCAGGGGGAGGGGGTGGACAGAGACAAGGGGAGTGGGAAGAGACAGAGCAACAAGGGGAGGGGGGAGACAGAGCAGGAAGGGGGGAAGAGACAGAGGGAGGGGGGACAGCAACAAAGGGAGGGAGGGGGGCAGAAAGAAACATGTGGGGGGGAAGAGACAGGCGAGGGGGGAATCAAAGGGAGGGGGAGTGAGACAAAGCTGGGGGCAAGGGAAAGAGAGAGGCAGCATTGGCACATAAAAGGAAATAAACACAAGAAATGCATATTTTGATATAATATTTTATTAAAAAAGCAATTTACATGTGAATATATACAAGTTTAACTTTTTTCCTATAGGGTAGTCTTATATTCAGGCTTTTAGTTTTTTTCCTAAAGGAATATCCAAAGTTTGGGGGGTCGTCTTATAATCAGGGTCGTCTTATAATCGAGCAAATACAGTATATAATTTGTGTAGGTGCAATTTAAAAAGAAGAAAATTAGAACTAAACACAAACACCACAGAAAAGTGAAAAATCTTGTGTCACCAATGATACGACATGGCCATAAAGTCATGTCACTAAGGGGTTAGTGGAATAGAACCCCATTCAAGCAGGATAAACAGAGTGCACTAAGGGCAACAAAGAAAACAGTGTCACAAATGTGGTTAACATTAAGGTTTGTTTCGATGTGGTGAAAACATGTATAGAATGTAAAGAAATATTTAGTGCAAACAAGTATAATAAAATCAGTAACTTTGTTCATTGTAATACCAAATATATGATCTACCTCGTTACCTGTCATAACTGGAAATTGCAATATATCAGACATGCTCTCCGTCAAGTAAAAGAATGAATCCACAAGCATTTATTAGACGTGTTGGAGGAAAAATCACCTCATCACACTCTTATACCTTACTCTACTTGCAATCTATAAATAAAGAAATGCACCATGTTAAAAGTATTGTGAGACTGGCAGGACTTTCTGTGTTGAACATATTGTTTAACTGGGAGGTTGGATGACTCGGCATGGAGAGGAGCCAGCCAACTTGTTCCAGGTCTAATTAATGCTGAGGGGGTCCCTATAAGCTTGTCCATTTACACACATAGTTACATAGTAGTTTAGGTTGAATAAAGACTTGCGTCCATCAAGTTGAACCCTGTTCTTATCCCATGTTTACCACTGTTGATCCAAAAGAAGACAAATAAAAACCCCTTCAGCAATTTCGAAACCTAAGTTCAGTGGGGAAAAACCATGTGTTCTATTCTCTTAATGTAATTGTCGACTGAATTACATTTAAAATAAACATTGCTACAAAGTCTCCATAGAGTTTCAAATTAAATTGCTATACTACAGAGCAGGGGTGACCAGCAGGTGGCCCTTCTGAGGGCAAGGTGCGTGACTTAGCCATGCGGATTATTATGAGAACTTATCAATGTGCAGTTTTGTTTGAATAAAGTTGATTGAAACAGTTGTTGAGGTGTTTTTCTCATTGCTGCTAAATAATCACACAATTTACAGGGTTATCAAGCTGTTCTTCCTCATGACTGTAAATTTTAAAAGTTATTACAGCCCGATAGACATATATATTTCAGATTATGTGGCACCACTCCAGAAAAAAATGAAATGCCCTTGTTATACAGAGATTTTCTCCGCATGTGGGATGAACAATGCTGCTTCCATACCCCTCCATTGTGAGCATGTTGGAGGAGAAGTACCTATTCCCATCATTCTATATACTACTTGTGTTAGAATAATCTTGCCAGCACCTTTTAAAACAGAAACATTGAAATGTGTCCCCTAGTACAAACTCTTGGCATCCCATCGTAATATAATAAATATATACCGTATTTATCGGCGTATAACACGCGCCGGCGTATAACACGCACCTAATTTTAAGAAGGAAATTTCAGGAAAAAAAACTTAAGAACTTAAATTAAGAACTTTGAAGCCCAATATGCCATTTTAATATGCCAGGATATTGCCCCCAATATGCCATTTAATATGCAGGATATTGCCCCCAATATGCCATTTAATATGCAGGATATTGCCCCTAATATGCCATTTTAATATGCCAGATATTGCCCCCAATATGCCATTTAATATGCAGGATATTGCCCCCAATATGCCATTTAATATGCAGGATATTGCCCCCAATATGCCATTTAAATATGCCAGATATTGCCCCAATATGCCATTTAATATGCAGGATATTGCCCCCAATATGCCATTTATTATGCCAGGATATTGCCCCCAATATGCCATTTAATATGCCCCCAATATGCAGGATATTGCCCCCAATATGCCATTTTAATATGCCAGATATTGCCCCAATATGCCATTTAATATGCAGGATATTGCCCCCAATATGCCATTTATTATGCCAGGATATTGCCCCCAATATGCCATTTAATATGCCCCCAATATGCCAGGATATTGCCCCTTAGTATGCTCGTTATGCCACCCTCCTCCCCCCCCCCCCCTTCCCCAGACCCCAGTACTTACCTCATTCCTGCTCTGTCCCCCGGTGCTCTGAAGCTGCGTGGCTGTGAGGGAAGCGTTGTGAGCTTCCCTTCAGCCGCGCGGTCAATAAAGTTTGTTTTAAAAAAAACACACTTTATTGACCACGCGGCTGGAGGGAAGCTCACAACGCTTCCCTCGCAGCCACGCAGCTTCAGAGCACCGGGGGACAGAGCAGGAACGAGGTAAGTTTTAGATTTTTTTTTTTTTCGGCGTATAACACGCACACACTATTTTCTCCCTATTTTCAGGGAGAAAAAGTGCGTGTTATACGCCGATAAATACGGTAATTATATCAGTAACAAAACGTGTGCAGATTAATGTCCTGCAATCTCTTGTGTTAAAATCTTATTTTAAGATGTTTAAAGAGACACTGCACATTGGCATCTGCCCCAGTTTGATGATTAAAAAGTATGTCGTTTTAAAGAAACATGCCATTTTATTCACTACTCGGCAGCTTTCATGCTTTACTGTGAAGCATGCAGGCTGATCCGGTCGCAGACTGTCCCCCATGTTTACATATTATTACTAGAGTGGACCTCTTTAGATTATATGTAAAGACAAGGGTCTGTCTGCAGGCACAGAGAGAGACACATGTTCTGATTGGCTGAGCATGGGCTAACTGCTAACAAGGCTACCTGAGTGTGATGCCAGTGTGTATCTATATACATGACAGATTTACTCTGAATAAGTGGTACATAATGTTGAATTTTTGCTTCTATTAAACCTTAAAAAGTGTTTAAAATGACGTAACTGCCACTTTAATTTGCTCGGTTCATAATTATATTTATTATATTTCCCTGTGATCAGCATCAAAACATCTGCATTTTTAAATGAACGTAGTGCCTAAAAATCATTGGACTTCAAAATTGTAACGTGGCATGTGAGGTGTTCAGCTATTAAACTAACGGCATGGAGGGTTTTGACAAGAATGGATGTCCGACTGCCAACGAGCAATATTAACTCTGCCAACCAGGATTAACTGTTATTCCCTCATTTGTTTTGTGAGGTTTTGATCCGAGCTGGAATTTGGATTACCCAGTGTTAAAAACTGAACAAATAATTCATGGTAAACACCACTCAATAGGAAACCATCTCCATAGAAAAACCATCTAAGTGATTTTCTTGCAGACCGAGTTTAATCATTTGTTTTTAATTTCATGAAACCCGAGAGGTCCACTCTATCTTTCACATTCTTTGAGCCAAGTTTTATTTTTGCCAGAGGGCCTATGATATCTTACCAAGATATACTGGGTGGGAAATGTCAGAGAATAACAAAAGATGACATTGATTATGGTTAATGTAGATCAAACTCTGATAACATTCAGGGAAACTGGAGCATTATTAACAATACAGCATCGCCAAGAGGACCAGGCTGCCATCTTCTCAGGGAACCATGGCAGCTGCTGGTCAGAGAATAAACTAGCATATACTTTGAAAAAAACATGGCAGTTTACCTTCTGATCAAACAGCATACTAGAGACGGTGAATGTTAGATTACATTAGAAGCACAAGTGTATACATAAGTTGAGCTGTCCTTTAACATATGCGAAAACAGTAAATATCTCTTTTGAGTGACTAGTTTGATCTTTTATGTGCGCTCTTTGCACATGTCCTATGTGATTCTCTCCTTTTTGGTGTTGTAGTATAATTAATTATATTTGTAGGTGTCTGTAGATTTAGTTGTTATTTTGTGCATTATATACGCGCTGTAATTTGTATAGTTTAGTGGACTACATGGTGAATAGCACTGTATACTAAATGTTTACACCTGTACACATGGTTAAATGGGCAAAGGTAGTTTACAAACACTTAATGGCATAATATTCTAACCCCATCCCACATGCTGCCTCATTTTTCTTCTTGCCTCATCCAGCTCTCTAGTTGCGCAAGGTCAGCCAAGTTACAGCAGTAGCTAGAGATATGGAACTGCCTAAAACTACAATAAATGAAGGTAGCTGATGAAGAAAACTCTACACATTATTATTGTATATGTTTTTATCAGCTACAACCAATAAAGCAAAGTAAATGAATGCAGTCTGAAGAGTCTGAGGCACTTGAAGGACCACTGCGACTGCCTACCATTTTTTAACATATTATAATTCAATAATTGTATGGATATATTATCATTTTTAAAAACTTTGATGATGCTTTCTAAATGTATTTAGTTTACTCGCAAATATGAGGTTTGTAGCTTCACATGAGACCAGCGGGAACCAATTAACTAAACTAGGAGATGTACATTTTTTAATTCATTGATATGACTGGCAGCATGTAAAACTGACGTGTCCCTCAAAAAAATGGCTGATCCGTCTACCCTTGTGCTTTGTACAGCTGTGTGCCTGGAATCATTCAGATACACATTAGTAGGGTAACACTAAGATCTGTTTAGATTGTAAGAAAATTATAGCAGCTTATAAAATGGCTGCTAAGGGTAAATGCTGACATGTCATGGAACATAAGCCTCATTGTATGTTGTATATATGATTTTCTACAGATCTAAATAACAGCAGGTGTATTTTTTTTCTTTATTTCTCCGTATTGGCTGACAGTGCAGGTTTCTATTCATTTTTACAAATACACCAGTAATGGCAGAAAATGGAAAATTTGAAAAAAAAAAAATCAAAACAATACAAGCTAGCTGATTTTAGCAAACTGTGTTTAATGCATGGTTTAGTTTGTGTGAGTGAGTACTGTTGACATAGAAAATGACCATCCACCTTGCAATGTATTTGCATGCATTGTGAACCACATGTTTAGTTTCTATACGACAGCAAAGTCAAACAGTTAAGCAATGCATGCCTAATACTCCCAAGTCAATATTCCCTTTACACAGGAAACATGCAATTTATGGGGATTCCCAGCAGTAAGAGCTTGCAAACATAAAGGGGAAAGAAACCAATTGCTTCAGCTTATAACCATGAATAAGAAAAATATGCATGGCGTAAATGCCACTCCAAGTATGACTAGTTACCACACAAAGAGCAGATACAATGGAAATATACATGACGCAAACACTGTTAACACAAACCATTGCGAGAATTCCCATTCATGCTGTATCTGGTGAGTCTGAGAGACTCATTTAGTGTCCAGGCAAAATCTCCAGTAGCCACTCGGTTTATGTGCGTTCAGACTGGATCTCGTGATAGGGTAACATTCATTGTGTACTCTGAACACACAGCTGTGTATTTTATATATCCATCGTTTTATTTGCATTCAGTTCAGTTTTATTGGGGACTGCTTTTGGGTTCAGTAATATTTCCCTTGGAACTCATGAAGTAAGACCTGATATGCGTTATAAATCAGTACTGTATGTATTATTATATGACCTGGCAAACCTGTTCACTTTCCACAAATATACCATTCGGTTGTGTGTGTTCAGATACGACCCTCTGATTGGGTCAGGAGCACTGCTTGGTGCTTGCCACTGCTTATGGGACCCAGGAGATGATGCCGGTGTAACATGGCAGTAATTACTGAAAAATTGAGAAATCACTATAAATGTGTCTGTTTCTTTTGACAGATTGTTGGCTGTGATCATCAACTAGGAAGCACAGCAAAGGAAGATAACTGCGGGGTCTGCAATGGAGAAGGGTCCACCTGCCGTTTGGTCAGAGGACAGCACAAATCACAGCTTTCTATGAATAAATGTAAGCAACTTCTTTAAAAAAAAAGCTAACTCAAACATCATAAACAAAGTGGTGGTTTGTATTTTAAAATAGTACTTTTCAGCCTATCTGCCTGAAAATCATAATACTCGTGATATTTTTGGGACAGTAAATATAGCACATATGAGACATTAGTGTGCACACCCATAATGATTCATGACTTAAGGGGGTGCACCAATATGTCACTGGCCAGGTTAGATTAGAGAGAGCATTATAATTAGGAAGGGCAATAGGCTTAGGGTTAGAGGTGACATTAGGGTTAGGTGGTATATGTATATTGACATTTAACGTTCAAGAACAAGTGCCACATTTAGATGGACGGTGTCTACAGTACCTATAGTAACTGTCATTAATGCCAATCTATTTCAACATTTTAATATAACTGTTTCTACAGATTAGTGTGTTTGTTTTTTCGGTGGCCAATTCTGCTTATAAACCTGTAAATGTGTTTTCTAAACTGATGCCAAGAGATGCATAAATTGCATTTCTGTTTTACTGTAGGTAGAGAAATGGGCAGGCTTGATGAACTTCTCATCTTCTATCAAATTATAATTCTGTGTTCTGTTTCACATATAACTCTGCTTTTATCCATAATATCAGAAGCAGCTCCATAACGAAGGATATCACTATAATAAATTGCTGATGTAACGAATAGTTCCAACTAATGTGTCTCTAGATTCTCTGTTATTGCCTGCTCTTGTTAAGATTGCAGTGTCCTTTACACATAATAACAATCTGGAATTATTGGTTTCTAGGTGACGGTAAAACGAAGTGCACCTTATTAGCATTAACCTAAAGGCATGCTGGACCCTTGAATAGTACACAGGATGTGCAATTAGACATTCCCCATGGAGAGGTTTTTTTTCTTAGGGATAGCAAGCAGTCAGTGGAATCCAGAGTACACTGCTTGCTATCATAAAGACTCTCACTTAGCTCATTAATAAGGACTTTGTGTTTTATCCATTAGAAGCCCACTAGTTCTTTTTTTTTCTGTATCCATCTGGCTGTAATTCCCCTCTATTTCAGCTTATTTGTACTGAAGTGTGACCGAGAAAAGCTGTTGCCATCTTAGGTGTGTTTAGCCACAAATATGTTTCCTAGAACGCATTCCAGCTTACCCCGTTTACGGACTTCCACATCTGTTTCGATTCCCATGAGCCTTGGATTTGATGTGAACACACAAGTTCTGCTGAGTTTGCAAATCGTTTTTTGTTTTTTTTTAGTTTATTTTATTAAAATAATAAACTTCCATGTAATGCGGTGCATGAAATAATTATTCTTAACACAGGGCTGGATCCTTAAACAGAAGTTTGGCCAAGCACAAGTCTTAAATATTACATGATATATACCAGGCAATCGGAAACGATGCTCCCTAAGAAACTAACACGTTCAATTTTATGGATTCCCCAAAATTGAACACAGTCAGATTAGTGAAAGTGATAGTGGTGGTTGAGTAGGCCGTGCTGAAGTATCCCTTTAGTTCATCTACAAACACAGAAATCATCCTGTTTGAACAGAGTTCGGCAATCCGTGGTCCAGCTATTAAGTAGGTGTAACTCTGAAGAGTCTTGTAAGTTTTATAAATGAAAGGATAGTACTGTGGAAACCCAGGAAACAAGCAGCGTTAAATGATACCGTTACTGGCAAATTGAGAAATTAAGTGCTAGGCTTCAAGACAACTCAGGCATATATATAATTATAAAGGAAAATACATATGTGTGAAAGTATTTGTTTTGTTATTTTTTCTCTTAGTTGCTTTGGTTATAGCTGTTCAAATCCAAGGACCGGAATACAATGTTTTGTATATTTAGAAATATATAGCATTTAACTTAAAATAAACTTGGATACACAAAGTGGCTGCATGTCATTAGTAGTCACCTAAAATCCTCAGTTTGAATCTTGATGGGATATGAAGATCTTGAGGGGATATTTTCATGTTGTACATGCTGTTTGTACATGGATCTCAGATCTCTTGTTGGCAGGGAGATGTGCAATTCACTATGTTCTTGATCAGGATGGTTTTCACTATCAGTTGTGTAGAGTTGGGAGGTTGTTTGAAAGAAAGCAATGATGGTTGAGGGAATATTAAGCTTTTACATGTGGGTCACAAAGTAGTCACCTTCAATCCTTAAGTTAAAGCTCATATTCTCTCAAGATCTCTAGCAGAACTTCAATTTGATGATAGTGAGCAAACAGTACAGTAGTGAGGGACTAAACCTCAAAATATGAAATATTTCTCCCCCTTCTTTATCATTTTTGAAAAGTTCAAACGATAACCTATTGGCCAAAATAACAAAGATGTGGTGATCCCATTGGTGTATCTGTGTGTCTATCATGTAAGACGAGATGATGGAAAGTATTTTACATGGGAATGCAAATGACAAGGTTAATGTGGACAGTTAGCAAGTGAAGTCGTAGAAAATGTGAACAGGAATATGACACTGAAGTAGCAGGAATTAGGCAGATAATGTGAAGAGGGGCGGAGTCAGAGCCTCCAAGGAGTTGAACAAGATGTCTGTGTTGGAGTAGAAGAGTGAGCATAGAACATTCTGAAGGTTCATAGGTAAGCCGATTGTTCCAGCACATTGCACCAGGGAAAAAACGTAGCTATTAGGTTAATAAATTTTTTTTTTAAAGGTTTAATGCCTTTTTAAGTAAAATTACAAAACCAGTCTGATGTCCACATTTAATTGGTCAGGCCATAGCACTTCCTTGGAGTAAACAAAGGTAGCTCTAGGATGTTTTTTTCCCGGCGTTAACATCATTAATAAAAGCCTTTTCCAGGAAAGACTATGTACACTGGAGGACGCTTTGTTTAAATATTAGACAGCTTACCATTCATCATGTTAATTCAAACAGAGCAGTTGGTGTGAGGCACATCAGAGTGCTTAAACATCTAATTTACCTATATGAGTTTCAAGCTGTCAAAGGATTCGTACGTAATAAAGATTCAGATGGAACACTTGTAAATGTAAATGTAAACTAATTTAATACCTCAAATATATACTAAGGGTGTATATATAAATGTGAACACATTAGCAAATCCTTCCAGTTAATCATTTCCAAATAAACACTGCGTCAAACATGTATCTCTTATTACATTGTAAAATGGCTGTTGTGGTAAATGTTTTAGACGTTTGTTTTCTCAGTGCACAGTAGTGGAAATCCTGGGAGATTGTACATTGGGCATTTCAGTTTCCATAGACGTTTGGTTTTAAGGAGAGCATGGCATCAACTGGTTGCTATACTGCGGGAAGGTGTACAGGGTAACAGTTTTACTTTCATTGCAGCAGACTCATTATCACCGAGCTCTTGACATCTGTGCTTCCATTTTTATATGTGGCTATTGTGTTTTTACCAGGATGGTATAGATGAAGTTCCTGTGTAAAAACAGACTGATTCATTTGGTTTTTAATGAAATCCGTTATTACAACCATTTAGTTACTGCAGTTTATTGTAGAACATTTTGTGATAGTCTATTGTCCTAATTACATGGATATTACCATTTGTAAAATTAGCCATTGTGAGGTAAAGAAATGTTCACTGCAAAAAATGACATGGGAGTAAAATATACTTGTACAGCTACCAAAGCAACTAAAAGTATTCTTAGAGGTTTGTAGGGCATCTCAAGAAAAGTGGATTATAATTGTTTATTGCGATCCTTTCCACTATGGTCCTGCTTTAGTGTTATTATACTCTCCATACTATACCTCTCAAACTCACTTCTATATGTGGCTATTCAACGGCAATAATCCGGCATTAACAGATGACCTGGAAAATAAAAGTCCACCTTACGTATCTTTCCAACTCAGCAATTGATGTCTGATTTTGCGGTTCACCTGCAGTTAACTTTTAGTGAATAGCCCCTTATATATTGAAGTAAGTTAACAGAAGACTCAACTCTTATTAGTAGTTTCATTTTTGGCGAGGTAGGACATAAGACATGCCAGAAGGCAAATAGTCAACTGAAAAGCGGGACAGAGGTAGAGCTCAGTGGGACAGACCTCCCAAATCACTCACACAAACACACACACTCTCAGAGAGAGTGTGGGTTTTGTTTCTTACCTGGTGCTGGCAGGCTGCTACATTTTTGAACTCCATGTCTAAACCAATCAGGAGAGTTTAGAGATCTCACCTAATTGACTGAGACCTCCATCTCTCAGAGCTATCTCTCTGAGACTTTGCATTGTCCCAGATTGAGGGTGCCCAGGGTCCAGGACCTAAAGTTCCATTGCAGGACTGTCCCAGGCATTCTGGGACATGTGATCACCCTATTTAGAATGGTGCTCCCTAGGAACATCATTCAAAGCTGTTTTAATCAGACAGAATTGAGCTTCCGTCTGATTAAAAGGTGGTGAGGAGAGATTTATTCCCTCTTAATAAAGCAATAAATCGCTTTCACATGGCTATTTAAATAAGCTTGGGAGCATGAGCTGACCACTGGAAAGGTTGCTAGACGTGATCAAAGTGGTCACAAGCAATGCACGCTTATGAATAGGAGTGTTTTGGAACACTTAGACATTTGGGAAGCGATCCCAAAGATAAGATCATTAATTATGCAATAAGTATAGCATCTTAAGTCTCCTTAAGACAGGGTAGCATTTTAAGATCGTATTTCTTGCTGTACAAGCACTATTTCATCCAACACCGGAAGAAATGAATGGTGTTCTTCTCTTTCACATAGCATTTAATGTAAACCTTGTGAACAGCTTGCTATTTTTATGTTTCCTTAATTTAAGACAAATGCAGGAGTTTAAATGCAGGAAAGTGTAAAACGGAGAACGCTTGGACTTGAAGACTGCAGAATTTTTTAAACATGCCGAAACCTTTTGGGAGCCTTGTAAATATAAGTACACATAAACTCTAAATCTGCAAAAGTGTAACCGATGCTTCTTTTAGGACTTTTTTTCTTGACCTTTCAGTGTCAGAGTATTTTCTTGAAAGATGCTTTTACTTATACAGTTTCCTTTCGTGATCACATCAATACGTGACTCAACTCTAAAAGAAAAAATAGTTTTAGGTTAAAGAAATCCTTATTTGTGCAAAATGAGTAGGCTATTATACAGATTATATATTAATTCTGCTGATAATTAGTGGCTTGGCCAAACAATAATTATTATACTCCATAGATAGATAGAAGAGATAATTATTGCTAAATTAGTGGTAGGATCATTTTAATCTTTAACAATTCAGATATGTGTGCAAAGTTTTTTTAAACTTTTCATAAGAATTATTGTTCCAATATTTCCGTTTAAAAATTTGCATTGATGCGGCTTTTGAAAATGCACAAGTTGGGAGCGAAACACATTAAGCGTTTATCCTCACAGTTCATAATTGACGTGTATCTATGTTCTTCATTTGTGAGATTTATGTTGGTGCAAGTTTCTTTTACTCTGAAGCAGACTAAGGACCAGAATATTTAATGATTTTTAATAGTAAATTATATGATATGATGAAAACAATGGCATGGTATGAAAGCTCTATTTATGGAGATGAAAACTGCATAAATTTGTTTTGGGTATATTAAAGGAGAAAGAGGAAAATTACAGCTAAACACAAAAACCGCAGAAACGTTAAAAAGCCATTGTCCTAAATGACCAAAAATATCCCAAACGGCATGTCCTTAAGGGTTTAATTCATGATTTTTACAGTGTTCTTGTCAGTTCAGTTTTATAGCCCCAAAATTTATCTAAAACACAACACATTTCAAACTCCACAAATTATATTTT
This sequence comes from Pelodytes ibericus, assembly GCA_036172795.1. Taxonomy (NCBI): domain Eukaryota; kingdom Metazoa; phylum Chordata; class Amphibia; order Anura; family Pelodytidae; genus Pelodytes; species Pelodytes ibericus. The sequence goes on from CM069860.1 coordinate 60,605,106, forward strand.
CTTCATAATTTCTGTGTTCTTTAAATAAAATAATAGTTTACACTCTTCTTCAAATTAAAGAATAAAATGCTTTGTGTTATTGTCCCTTCATTAGAGAAATCACTCACAATGTTTTATGCAAATTGTCCTTATATCATAACAAAAAACTGCACTTTTTCACATTTTTTCAATGTAACATATAGTATTTAAACTTTTCTGTGTTTTTGAGGAAAATATATTCTCTAAAAAGCATGTATGTTCAATAAACTCAATATTTTAATCTTGAATAAGAAATAAAAGTTATATTCTATTGAGATTATATGCAATTTAGTACCCACCCTTTTTCCTAACTCACGGCCAAATAATGTTTTAACTGCTTACTGTAGGGCTATTATTCAGTCTTTTTGCTTTGAGTAGAAATATTTGCTCATATTTCCTAACCTTGTCTTTCTTTCTACAGTGGATGATACTGTGGTTGTTATTCCATATGGAAGTAGACATGTCCGATTGGTGTTAAAGGGGCCAGATCACTTGCGTGAGTATACCTACTGAAATGTTTGTTTAACTTTGTTGACAACACAGAGAAAGACACCACTGTCCATTCAGCAATCCATGTATCAATCAGTTATCTTTTGGACTTTTGATTTAGTAACCCTACCTTCAGAAATTATCTACATTTTGTATTTTTCTTCTTCAAACAGTTTTTTAGCCTAGAAAAATATCCAGACCATACAACATGGCGATATTAAACAATGCAATAAAAAGATCAATTTTGCATTAAAACACCATGCTTATATGCTTTTTACTATTAAAAGTTATTACCTCTCCCTTCCTATAACTTTCTTTCCAACACTACCATAGACTATGGTGGTCCATACTTCCCTTACTCTCAGTTTATTCTTATACATATGTGGCATCCAGAATGTAATTTTTTAGTATTGCCTGAATTATTTGCTAATTATTCAGCTAATTATTAGAACAATGGTACATCTATGGTAACAAGGGCCCCTGCTCAGGGATCATAGCATATGTTCAAACAATCAAATGGATGGAAACCACAAGTTTACCACAATTCACTTACTAGACTTCAGGAATGCACCAAAGATGGATAGCCTCAGTTAGAATGGCTCCTGGAGATGAATCGCTATTAATTGCTATGTACAAGAATTTTCAAAACCTAAATCATGCACTGCATGGGAAAAACTGGTTTGTATGGGGATTACTGGTGTCTTTGAGGACTAAAGAATTACATAGTTGTGTAACTTTATACAATGCATATTAGAGACATCCTAAGTAATCAGCAAGATAATGGCCCTTGGCCCAGGCTGGACTAACCAAAACATGAAGATAAAACAAAACCTAAGGATTAATGATGATAATAAAGCATTGTAGCAATTAATGACATGTATGAAGCAGAACATAAATTGTAATCCTCAAGGGGAAGTATGCCATATGAATCTATATTAGCACATCATTACAACTCTAGATGGTGACAGTGTTTGTCTACAGATTATTTGGGTTTTTGTTTATTTGTCTGGCATTTTTTCATAAGTGCTAAAGGAACAAAAAGTCCGTGATGAGCTGACAAGTAACATGCCTAAATCATCCTACTGTATGTATATTGCACTGCCAAATAGACATGTGATGCTTCCTGTCAGTGAATGAATCAAAGACAATATATCAGTTAAGGGCAGCTGCTAGACTAATGCATTCATTCACATTTGGCTGAATTGGAACATTCTAGAGGGATTAGCACCTTTTAATTTCTTGAAACTGTCCAGCAGATAACTCTATGTTGAGCAAATACTAAATATAATGGATTATACTTTTGTAGTAATAGTGTTTTAGATGTACTTTACCACTGAATGGGGACCTTAATTGAAAAACAAAAACAAAACAACCAATGATCATAAGAAGCCTTGTGTCCCAGAAGACCCTGGGGTGCTGGAGGAAGCATTTTTGTGGCTAAACGCTGATTCAAGTTAGCCCTAGTAAGGACTAAACCAGTAGTACTACAGAGCAGGCTTAAAGCATTGTAAATCAATAACTTATCTCGCACATACTGTAAAGATATTTATACACACAATATACAATATATACATTTTGTTTATATTTAATGGCATACAATATAAAACATGTTTTATAGAAGAATAAAAAGGAGAGTCATTGGCCATTTATTATCCCAATGTCTAAAATGTATATCCATTAACAGTAGAAACACGAAATTAGTAATGCAGTTTTGAGCGCCTCCTCAAATATCTGGTGGGAATTGATTGGCTGGTAATGATAGCTTTTGGAAGCTGAGTATTTTTTCCTAATCTTTTGATAAATAGTCTCACAGAACAACTTAGAAACGGGGAAAAAAACGATGTATTATAAGGAATGTATCATAACATTATCTTACTGATATTATTTCCAATCAAGATTTAATTAGCATGCTGAGCATTACACAATGTTTGAATATTCATTCTAGAAATTGTTTTCAACCATTTTAGACTTGGAAACCAAAACATTACAAGGTGTAAAGGGGGAGAACAGTCTTGGTAACACAGGGTCCTTCCTGGTGGATAATACAAGTGTGGACTTTCAGAGGTTCCCTGACAAAGAAATCCTCAGGATGGCTGGTCCTCTTTCAGCTGACTTTTCTGTGAAGGTAAGATAATTATATCTTTGATTGTGGACTAGAGTTGAGCGAACCCGAACCTCAAAGTTCTGGTTCATACCGAACATTAAGATTTTTGGACCCCGGACCCGAACACGGACATTCCACGAGTTCGGGGTTCGGCGATTCATATCGCCTTAACAAATGTAAAATTACTAGTGACTGGACAGCTATTGCTGCCCAGTCACTAGTAAAATAAGCCCCCCCCCCCCCGGTCCCCACCCATTGCCGGCAGGCGGGGACACTAATAATGTTAGGGGGGACCTAATGTCCCCCCCCCCCCCCGGTCCCCACCCATTGCCGGCGGGTGGGGACCCTATAATAGTAATGAGGGGGGGGCCCCCCCCCCCGGTCCTCACCAATAGCCGGCGGGTGGGGACCACTGGGGGGACATTAGGTCCCCCCTAACATTAATAGGTTTGGGTTCGGGGTCAAGTTCGACCCCGAACCCGGACTTTTTTTCGGAGTTTGGCCGAACCCGAACATCCAGGTGTCCGCTCAACTCTATTGTGGACATAAGAAAAAAAATTGTATGAGCATGCACAAAAAGGTGTAACCTTATCACAATAACCATAGAAAGCATATTCATTTTCCCTACCATTTTTCATATGCAAAGTACAAGAAAAATCCACAGTAATAAATTCAGATAATTATGACATCGGCCAAGATTATCCAACATGGGACAAATGCAGCCACACTGCCTTAACTTCCAATATTCTCATTTAATAAGGCTAATAAGCTATTTTCAACCTTAAAATAGATGACAAAAACGCATGTGGCCCAATAAACATATACATTTCTAATCATGTTGCTGCGTAAGATTAAACTTGGGATACTCCAGTATTGTGTTAGCCAGCAGTATCAGTGGAAGTCAAGTACTTTTGTAATAAATATAAACAGTGATGAAAAGGTGATAACTGGTTCAAGGTTCCTCTTTTGTGCGTATTGCTGAACATAACCTCTATATGCACTTGTTTCCAAAAACACTTCAACACCTGTATACACATTATTGCTGTTCAGCAGGAGGTTCTAACCTGAACCTTTGATGTTTTGCAGAAGGTTCTACCCAGAACCTTTGATGTTTTGCAGGAGGTTCTAACCTGAACATTTGAGGTTCTAATCTGAAATGTACCTTTGCAGAAGAAAGTCACTTACATTAGCAATAAAGAATTACATAACTGGTGCAAGGATTATGTCTATAATGGCTGAGCATGGCACATTTTAAGGATATAGATGTCCTTTCTCCAGGTGGAAAAAATAAATCCATGCAACATTTTTTGTCCAGTTAAGTCTAGAATAGGGACTTTGGTATCCTAAAAGCTTGCACTCCTTTAATTCAGGCATCACCTTTACATCAACTTTGTTATTACAAAAGTCCTTTCTCTTCCATCTGCTAAGGTAAGTTTCAGGTTAGCATCTCAAATAGATGGCTTCCTATGTAACATCAATAATAAGTATACAAGTGTTGACGTATTTTTGGAAGTGAGTAATGATAGAAAGCAGTTCTTGTTGAGGATTAGGTAAACTAGTGCTTTTTTTCTTGGCTTTTTTTTTTTTGTTCTTCTGTTCTACGGGGAACTTAAGGCACAAGTTATTGAATGCCAAACAAAATGTAGCAGTTATCACTAAAATATGTGCCTTATGTGATAAAGAATAAGTGATACAGTTCCATTCGTCACTCTGGGTTTTTTTTAACCATAGAATAACTCGCTACAGTAGTTCAGCTTTTTAAAATGTTGGCAAATATCGCAGAGTTGCTTCCCCCTAGTTATGTTATTTGGATTGTTTAAGGTAATCTAAAACATATTGCTGGAAGAAATACATACGTTCACTTGGAACCGCAAGAAAAAAATAGAACATTTGGGAATCACAATAAAATGAAAGCCTTTTAAGAAGGTCATAAAGACCTTGAGAAGATTTCAGCCATATAGCTGTAAGTCTTGTATATGTTCCAAGATTTTTTTCTTTGGTGTCAAGGGATGTGGAGCCATATCATATGTTTTTTTTTTAGCATCATCAGTGACTCTGTGGAGTAGCTATGGGAAAAATGGTTAAATTCCTGATTACTAGATTGTCTAATCAAGCTCGCCACCAACAGAGGCCACTGCTCACGATTAAGTGATGATCATAATAGGCTTTCCTTAAACATATGCGTACCGAAGTTTATTATTCTAGCTAATGACAACAGGATAAAGCCATGTTTCTTTCATTGCCGTCCGTTATATTTATGGAAGTCTAGTAATCTCTGTCCTAGTTTACAACACAAGTTGCCAATACTTTACATTAATTCTGGCTATATTAGCATAACCACTGTCACTTAGATCACTTTGTTCAGAACAATGCAGAATAATGTCATTTTGCACTGAGGGGTTAAGAGAAATGGAGAGCTTATGCAAGGTCAGAAAGAGACAACTTTTTTATGTTCATGTAATATTGTTATATTATATGTTGCCTGTATCCTCCTTTCCTGTCTCCGTAGGACAATTTTGACATGTGTTTTGTATGTATATATGTGTTTGTGACCTTCTCCATCTCCACACAGCTGTTGCTTCAATAGCATGATTGCTAAAAACCATAGTTATTTCTTTATATAAAAACAGCAGATTTTCTAAAAGTTCATGGTAGTTTAGTGAATGGATAAGTGAGATTTCCCGCAATCTGTGTATTCACTTGTATATACATATAACCACATAGATGCACAAATTCTAGCCTTGGAGGAAATCTAAACAAAAGTCTTTTGCGAATAGTGATCCAAGAACCTAACTACTGAAACACGTACTGTCCCATAGCAGCAAACATGGAATTACACCCCTAGAATTTACATACCCCATATATGAAAGAGTAGCAGAAACAAAAATTTTGGCGAGTATGGCAACATTCTTTGAATGGCAGTTAAGCCCATCAGCTCATGCCAGACCCTGAGGCGGACTTTATTAGGGCAAATAAGTATTTAGGATCACTTTTGATTTTTTTTGCCATTTATTTTTACCTTTAACATTTATTTATGTAGCGCCAATAATTTACATAGCGCTAGGTTCAAAGCATAGATGGAAATGACATACTGAGTTAGACAAACAGAGGCAGACTGATACATGAGGTAGAGAACCCTGCTCGCTAGCGTACAGTGTTTTTATGTTATTGTCAATTTATTGAATAGTCAAAAAGACTAGTACATACTGAAACAAACCACAGTAATAATTGTTCAAACCACAGTTTTCCATGACGAGTTGAAAAGAATTGATCACATAATTTTTAATGAAAGTGAATGTAAAAAAACAAATAAAACAAATGTCTTTTGTTAGCGTATTTTATTAAAGCCAGCAGCCGCATTGTGAAGGCAGTATAAGACAATCACTATGAATTTGTGCAATCATTCTGGCAATTAGTCAGTAGGCTCTTAAACTTTTCCTTGCCAGAGGGTCAGGGAATGCATTGTATGGTGGAGCACGCACAGTAGGCCTGGCCTGCAGTGGAAGGATTACTTATACTTAAACATTTTCCTCAGGAGGAAATGACCACTCAGTGGATCTAATAAGATAATACCACAGCAGTCCTGGAGCTCATTACCCACAGAGGACTGCTTTCAGACACAAAATGTGAGCAATAGTATATATCTTATGTCTAATTTATCAGTGGTCTATCATCTGAAAAATGTGGCTTTTTTATTATGTTGTTTAGTTGAGGATCCATATATTCATTTTTTTTAAATGTGTCCCTTTTTTTACACTTTTGCCAATTAACCGCTTTTTCACATAAATAACAGTAACTTACAGAGTAGGACTTGAAGAGGAGCTAAACACTCCAGATGACCTTTTTATTTCTGTCTGATTAAAATAGTTTTTGAGCAATGCTCATATGTAGCACTGTAACGATTTAATTCCCATTCACTTTTTACCAATCCATGAGATTTCCAGGCTTATTTTGCAGAGCTGGCAGTGCTGATTGTTGTATAGCATCTATGTTATGGTTACCATATTCCACTGAGTAGAAAAGAGGACACCCCTTGCCATTGCACCCACAGCACTTGATTGCACCGATAGAACTTGCCCAGCACCCATTGTACACACAGGACTTGTCCCCATACCCATCTCACTCATAGGACTTATCCCCAGCACCCATATTGCATTAATGATCTACCCCCAGCACCTACATTGTACCAATGAAGTACGCTCAGCACCCAAATTGCAACAAAAACTTACCACCAACACACACATTGTATCAATGACTTGTCCCCCACAATAAAAAAGCTCCAGCATAGTGGGTTTGCTAGAAGCATTTATGTAAAGATTGACATGCATCATGTTAATGATTAAGAGAGCAAGCAAAGAAGTCGGATTACTCTCAGCGAGAATGGACAGTGCTGAAATAGCCAGCCCAATAGGATGTAACCTACTCGGGAGATGAATCACCGCTTTTTGCACCATTACAGAGTAAACCTCTCAATTAGCATATCAGACTGGTCCCACCCATAAGGGAAGTCTAAATCCAAAATAGCTGGCATTTATCCTCTGCACAAGGAATACAGCAACCACAGACCAAATCACAGTTTTTTTGCTCGCTTGCACCATATGTACTCGGTGAAAGGAATGCCACTTCTTTGCTTTCTCCCCATGAGCTACTAGCATATGCTCAACCATGGGTTCCTGCTGGCTGCACTTAAGGGACATCAGCGGTACCCCACTGATGAAAGCACTGAAGGCCGACACGTACGTCTGTGGTTGCTGTGTTCATCGTGCAAAGGAGACCTTCCTGGCATTTCAGATCTGGACTGCTTTCAGTCTTACATGCTAAGGAGAGGTTTCCTCTGTGATGGTGCAAGTGAGCAAAAAGCTCACTATTAGGTTGACTATTTCCGCACGCTCTGTTAACACTGAGAGGAATCCAATGTCTTTGCTTACTCTCAATGTTACTGATTAATGCTGCATGTTCATCTTTAAAAAACCGCTACCTTCAAACCTGGATATTTTTTGAAAAAACCTGCCCGGATGGATACTTCAGTCCTCAGAAAGAGGACACCTACTGGTAAAACAGGACGCATCAAACCCTAGTTTTGATATTTGGGTGCTGGGGTTAATAAACAAATGCATTTTTCAATACCTTGTTATTAAAAATGTAAAAAGTTGAATTCTAATAACGTTTTTTCTTTGAGCCGCGAAAATGTAAAATGTGTAAAATGTACAGTGTGGCCCTCGTACTGAAAAGTTTGGAGATCCCTGTTTTAGAGGAAAGACGTTTACTTATGCCTCATGAGAGACTTACAATATCTAACACTGTACAAGATGTAATATGCTGAGTCTCTTACACATGTACGGTATTACTAAGGGACCGGAATAATGAACTGCCCTTCAGGCACGAATTCTTGAAATATTTATGTTAAAACGAATATCTGCAATCAGTTATAGTAAAACTACATGCCACCCACTAAGACATTTTGATATAGCCTTACCGGAGTAGAATAAAAAAAGGAATATTGAGCTCATTAATGATAAGGCTCCAAAATACCACTAAGCTCCTGCACCCAGGGACTTACAAAAATGAGGCCCAATGTAGGATATAGTATGGAATCTAACTCCGCTAAATTACTGCTGTGCTTCAAAGTCACTGTGGGAAATATATACATCTTTACATTTTTCTTCTTTAGTTTTCAGCATTTTTTATTATTTACATAGTACACTTGATCCTAATAATTAGCAACATTATTTTAGCCCCATTTGTTTTTTGAAACCATTTGCCAAGGACCATGCTAAAGGTCAGGTTGTTGTCGACTGAAACTGAGGTCCAATTGAACAAATAGATCCTCTTTTTGCTCTACTCTGTACAAGAGCAATAGGGGAATAGTAACAGGCATTGTAATATGAGAACAGCTCTGTGCAAGAGATTCCTTGACATTGTTTGAGAGCGCAAGGATTGGGTTCAAAGGTCAACAAAGTTTAATGCCAAGATTGAGAATAGAAAATCATACAAGGGAATTGAAATTATGATAATATTTAAATGTTTTGTAATGCTTGTCATCACAGCCTAGCATACATCACAAATATAATGGCCTAATTAACCATTGCTGGCCTACATTTATTAATAATTGACTGGCCTTCTTTCGCTAATAGAAATTGCATATGTTATGTTATATATGGATCCCATACCTGGGCAGATCCCATAATATATTTGAGGGGTACAAAATACAGACGAATATATGCACCTATATTATTGTGGATGACTCAATGTTTTGTCTGGCTTTGTGCTTATTTGATAAATCATATTATTTATACTCTGTTGACCTGCATGGTATGTTGAAAGGTATGCAAATTAGAAGTATATTTTCTTAGTCTATGTGTGTCTGTTAAAGATAGGAAAGTGAATCTTCTTACATAGTGGCCATGGATTTGTGTTCCTCTTATCGTGTGTTTGTGCTTTGTAAAACCTATACTTGCTTATGAGTAGGGTTGCCACCTTTTCTTCAAAAAAATACCGGCCTTGGTACTGTCTCCATAGACTTAACATTGGCCTGATGCCAATTTTTTACCGGCCTGGCAACCCTACTTATAAGGCATATTATATTCTTTTTAACTTTATACATACTTGAAATTAACAAAAATCCACTGCATCCATAGTGTCTGCCAGTGTTCGAAAGTCAATCCATCGAAAATAGAAACTGTCAAAAACATTTTGCACCATTGAGGTGCAGAGCGAAATGTGGTGTTGCAGGTGCCTCTGGGCCTGAACAGCCACAGTTAGCAGGCGGGGACCGCAGAAGGGGATTTGACGGGTAATTACGGCTGCATGAACGCAGCTGCTTCACCTTCCACCGTCGTGCAATGGCCAGTTCATCGCTGGATCTTTTTTTGCGGTACTGTTCATTGCAGGAATAAAGGTGAGTATTATTAGGGGTTAATGATACTATTAGGGTTCGGGGGATTAGGTATTAGTATTAGGGTTCAGGGAGGGTAGTATTAGGGTTCAGGGAGGGTTAATTTTAGTATTAGGGTTTGGGTGGGTTAATGTTATTAGGTTTCGGTGGGGTTAATGTTAGTATTAGGGTTTGTGTGGGTTATTGTTAGTATTAGGGTTGGGTGTAGTGTTAGTTTTTGGGTTGGGTGGGTTAGTGTGGGGGTTCAGGGGCACTTTTGGGGGAGTTGATTTATTAGGGGGGTTGTATGTTTGTAAGTGCTGACAGTTCAGCTTACATTGCCGCAATGAAGCGGCCGCGTTGGTCATCACCGCGTTCAAACTGCCGCGCTGAACTGTCAGCAGTGAAGCAGCCGCGATAAACTGTCCTACACATGCTCAGAAGGACCCTTAATCTTCTTGTTCCATGTTTCTCACCTTGTAGGTTTTATACCATTGTCAGTGGAAAATAAAGGCTTTACTCACACTTTGGTGTTTCATTTATCTGTAATTGTATACATGTTCTAACAAAGTAGTCTATTAAATATGATTAGGAGTTGTCTTCAAATAATCCTTTTAATCCATTTTATCCCAGCAGCTGCAATCATAGTGATGATATAAAGAAACATTGCCAAAAAGAGGCTGTTTTTGGATTTTGAAAATGCAAAGTTAGTCTCTGCGTCAAGTCAAATGCCAAAACCATTTCAGGGAAACATGAGCATAAGCCATTCTTCTTATATATGACTCACTCCCGAGCAGCCTCACCAACAAGACCTTGTCACCAGAGAAGCTAATCTTATTTTACAATAAAACTCATGCCACATGCTTAATTAGTTGATAATGAGTATGACAAATGAGCATCTACCGTTGTTTAAGTGATAAGCTACGTTAAGTGTGTTTTGCTGCCTGCACATTACCATGCCATTGTACTCCATGGGAGTGTTTTCTTCCAATGTAATAAAAGGCTCAGCATTACATTTGCCAGATGTTGGCTGTGCACATTCCTCAGATGTTTGTGAATTTCAGGATATAGTGTGCTGCTTGCTGCTGCTTTTACAGAATAAGACTGCCAATCATTTCCAAACCAGATTCACTCTTTTGGGATTGTACCATGTAAACGGTTAGGCCATTAGACCCACAACTTCAATGAAGTGCTCGGCATTTACAAATAACCAGTCACACGAATGTGAGGCACATGTACAGTGTTCCATTTTCCTTCTCTGGAAGGTGTTTGTTTTGCTTTCGGTACGTGTCAGTCTTGAGGTAGGACAAGTGCTGGGCTTCAAAACAGAACCGCCGTTTAGCATGACCAAGAACAAAGAGTTCCCTGCTTTATGCTAACTTGGGGCAGGAAACGTGTTATAACAGCATAAGGAGAAGTGAGAGAATGTGTTTGAGATGGAAAAGGAGATGTGATTGTTAATGAGGCCTCCCAGATTGTGTATGTGTTTAAAACTATGGAAAAGTTAAACAGTTCATGAATTTCAGTGAAACAAATGAATTAATGGGAGCCGAACATGTTGTTATTTTCTCATAAAAGTTGAAAGGTTTTACTTATTACCAACGCACATTTTCATTTAGTGACACAATCAACTCTCACTGTAAACAAACCTGGCAGATTGCATTGTAAGACAAAAATTGGCATCATATCTGTTGTGTAGATATGCGGGTGCAAATAGTATAATACTGTATCTGAAAACAGTTTTTCTTTTAGTATACACATATTATAGCTTCTGTAAGCTTACTATGTACCAAGTGCTGTGTAAATTGTTGACACTTTATAGATAAATCTTAATGTAATGTACTGGAAGGTAATAATGATTAAAAGTATGTTCGGGTAACTCACTGTTGCTTATTGGAGATAAACCCATATTGAAGCCGTTTTCAGTCAGATTTCTCCATGAATCAATACGCTTAGTAAATACTTCTTTGTAAAATGTTCTGTACCGCTCACCTGTCAATGATCTCTCTTTCAGATTCGCTATGCTGGTGCTGCTGATAGTGTGGTACAGTTCATTTTCTACCAACCAATTATACACCGATGGAGAGAAACCGATTTTTTTCCTTGTTCGGCATCATGTGGAGGAGGTAAAGACAATTCTGCATCGTATAGCAGCACCATTTAACCAACATATCTGTTTCATTATTGGAAAAATTCAGTTGGTGTCAGCTCAGTGGTGTTTACCGGGGCCCCAGAACTTGCCCAGTGAGGCAAGGATGTTAGGCCCACTAATGACACACAAGTGGTAACATACTTTATATAATGGAATATATATCTTATATTCCGAGCACTGGCTAAACTACCAAAGCACACCTTGTGTTTCCAAGTCACTATATCTTAAATCAGCATTCCTGCTAGACTACATTTCTCATTCTCAGCCAGCTTCACGGAAGCCATTTTGACTTGCTGGATATAATAGGACATCTATACTGCTTGAACCAGTTGCTGACTGTCTCTCACTGCTAGCACAGTAAGAACCACTTGTTTTGGGCAGACAAGATGGGCCGAATGGGTCTTATTTGCCGACACATTCTATGTTTCACATGTCATCAAAAGACCTTAAATAAAAGCGAGTGCTAAGCCCTGGCTCTGACTGGCTGTGCGGTAGCTTCATGATCATCATTGCCTCAGCTGAGAGCTGGGATTTTCTCTATAGATACATGTCAGATTTACTAAAGTGGAGGTAGCATTTACTAAAGAAGCAAGGTTTAAAACAAGTAAGGCTTTCCTTAAACATGACAGCTCTTTAGTTTGTGTGTCTGTCTTCCTGATTGTAGCAGTATACTTTGGAAGTAAATACTAACAGGACTGCTGTACACATCGCTCCTGGTTCTGCATTGTTTGTTGAAAGTGGCAGCTGGGCCCAGGGCTGTTGTCCTAGCTGTAATCATCTCTAAGATACATGTGCTTCAGTGAGACTTGTTCTCTGCTCTTCTTTTATTACCCAGATAGTGGTGATTATAGATCCTTACTTATCTTTAGCAACTATTTAATATGTGTCCCTTCTGAAATTAATACAATACAGTGCCTAGAAGAATGGAAAATTTGTCACAATATACACTCATTGACTAAGATTTAGTAGGGTTGATTTAATTACAGGACAAGAACACCCCTTAAAATCCCACTGCTGTAGTGACAGTGATTCATGTAGCTTGCCAAAGAGGACACAAGACTATTGATCCTTGTAAGTTTGGCCTCACTGACATGGTACAGATATTAATATGTTTACATCTCTCCTGGTCTGTAAGTTGTCTTTGCTGAGTGAAGTAAACAAATCAAATAGATTGAAGCTAGCCTAAAAGTAAAAATGACTTTGTTATGTTTAATTGCATCAATTGTACGCCTTTTAAATAAAAATGCTTTAATGAAAGAATACAAAAAAGTACGTTATTGAGCATCCTTTATCAGGGGGCAGCCATGTTGTTGATAATCTTGGTCCAGATTTTCCTTCATCTTGGGTCTGATTAAAGAATATTGGACCCATTTAGCCAAAGGTTCTAAACAACGTACCTGCCTACCATCTGCTTCATACAGAGCAAAGAGTGCTCAATACGGTATTCTTGCTTGGGGCCGGCATGCTGGTCCTGTCCACACCTATCCTCCATTTACTTTAAACCAGTTTCTTCTCCCAGGTTACCAGCTGACTTCTGCTGAATGTTATGATCTGAGAAGTGGCCGGATTGTGGCCGACCAGTACTGCCACTATTATCCAGAAAATGTCAAGCCAAAACCCAAGCTCCAAGAATGTAATATGGATCCCTGCCTGGCTGGGTCAGTTGCCTTTTTATTATCTGTTTAAAAAAAAAAGAATTAAACTGCAATATTGGCTGTATCACCATACAACTGGTGTATTATGTGAAGATGGAACTAAACATTATCAAATCTTTTTGTATACCTTGTTTATTTCACATCATTCCTTTAACCATCTTTCAAACCATAACTATGCAACAAATAAAGGTAGTTTGCTTACTTCGGACAAAAATGGTGAAGCATACAATGTGCTACTAGAATCAACACAAATAATGCATAACTGTAGCACAAATTCAGTCTGGTAATGTTAATTATGTAAGTTCCTATTATTATTTTATAAAACTGAGACCAGGGAGAAGAGCTCCAAATCTAAAATTAAATACAGGAACAGAAGAGACACATGAGTAGGGTACCTGAAAAACTTAAATTGTTGGTGCTAAACAAATACTTTTTAAGGGTCTACTCAATAAACCCCGATGTGCCCAAAATTTTATTCGGGTTGAGGACTTTATCCGTAATTCATGAATCGCCAAAATGTGGCTACCCAATATGCCTCAGTTTGTTTCCGAATCGCAGTATGCCCTGATCACCCCTGAACACTATCCAAATTCAACTAAGATAGTGGAATTTTAATTCTCTAATCTGATGTGGAGAATTAAGATTAAAATAATAAAAAATGTATCCCCATAAATAAAAAATGGTTCTTTGTCCATCACAAACAAGACTGGGAGCGGGCTAAATGGCTCACATCCCCCCTTATACATATAGAGGGGTAGGCCAAATTGCCTTGACTTCCCCTATTAGAAATGGGACTGGCAGCTGGCCAAACACTCCCAGACCTCTGTAGAATTTATTGGGGGGCAGGGCTGGTAGTTAGTTACGTGGGCTGGGATCCATTTGGCTGGCTCCCTGTCCAATTTATTATTAATGGGGCAGGGATAATTGCCCTGACCCCATATGTATATTTTAGTTGCCCCAAGGGGACTATTTATTTATTTCAGGAGGACTTTGGCTAATAAGAAGTCTCTGGGTAAATAGAGGCTACCACTTTGGTTTGGTACGTTTTGTGCACTTTTTTGCTACTTTGGTTTTGCCAGTTATTGGTGTGGAATCAGCTATGATGTCCAAAATGTGGACCTATTTGGAGATACATTGGGACCTACTGGGTAGCTCATAATTCAGTTCCCGTTGTACCCCGAAGCAGTCCGATCTTTAGAGGCATAATTTCAGGGCTGAAGATCAGCATGTATTGAATAGACACTTAAATGTAATGTACCTAATGTAGGTCCTACAACTAATTTCAAGGTATGAAAAATAATCTCTCTTGTTTTAAAATACATTTCAGTCAGTAGCCTCCACTGGTGATTTTATACATGCCGCCACCGTTGAGGCAAAATTGTGTTATTTTATCAAAGGTTTGTATGGATGTGTGGACTGGTGCACATACTGATAACGACCTTGGTAAGGCTTTACATTGGCACACGTAGTTAGGCCCTATTAGGCCCTAACACTGCTTGCGTCTCCTTTATACACAACCCTCATTGTTCACACAGCATTGTCTCTAGAACACTTAACACGTTCACTGTATTTACTGACATTATACATAACAAAAACATGAGTGAGACTACCACACATTTCCTGAACTGGACTCAGACACTGGTAAGAAAATAACTGCCACACTCCAGGATAGAGGTTCAAAGATAAGACAAAAAGAGCTCAGAGTCTCGCCAAGTTTTCCTTTAGTATCACATTTCCCGAGTTATTGGGAAAAAGAAAATCCATCAAGACATGCCACTTTGGCATCACATTCATTCATTATGTGATTTTCTTTTCTGTTTTTGTGTGAGTGTGTGAGTCTTCTTGTAATGTTGCATTCTGGAGTCCTATCAACTCTTGTTAAAACACGCTGCTGGGAATACACAGTGATCACTGCTTTCTGCACTTCAAGGAGATGTGCTGATAATAAATGATACTCACAGGATGAGTTATAGTAACCTTTCACTTCTTCTTTCTACTGTGTTGGAAAGCATTTGGACACAATGATACATGAACAAGCCATTAACTCGGAGATGTTTTCAGGAAGAGAAATAAAGGGAACAATCAGCGCCACTAGCCCGAAGCATCTAATTAGCCATGTCTACCATTGGCAGTGAACTTGAATGCATTCTTCTCTGTGCAGAAACCGTTAGATAGATTCTTCGAGGAAGCAGCTCTGCACTTTTTTTCCTAATCATTGTGTTTGACTTTAGTATAGCAATATGAGGCATTCAATATTAATTAGCTGATTACGAGAACTTATTATCCTGGATCACCGTGATTAGAGGATATTAAATGATCACCACTAACAAGCTGATAGTGAGCGGTAGCATGCGTCTGCGCTATTGGTTAGCTCCTTTGTAGAATTGACTCAAGGGTGACCCTATATTCTAAACATATGTCTGCATTATCCCTGGAATTCACTTGTGGCAAACCACACTCTCTGCTATTTACAAAAACATTCTGCATAAAGTCTGCATTGCCTGATGAAAGGTAGACACTATTGTGACACATCTTTGTCTATTTTCGAATAAAAAAAAAAGGTTAGTTACTATCTAAAACAAAAGTAAAAATACATTGTATTTTAAATCGGCAAATCGGGACACAGGGGGGGGGAGGAATCTGGGGGGGGGGCACAGGGCAGCGGAGTCTGTGGAGGGGGGTGTCAGTGCTACCACTCATGTACGGTAACACTGTCACCCATTTTTGATCCTGGTTTCTGAAGCCAGGATCGCTACTACACACGTGCACAATGTTACGCATGCCCAGTAAGCATTCTCCGGTGTCTGGGACACCGGAGAATGCCAACAGGACTGCGGGATTGTGGTCCTGAGTCCCACTGTCCCAATGAGCCCTACCTCTGTCCCGAAAAGCGGGACAGAGGTAGAGCACGGAGGGACAATGCTCCCAAATCAGGACTGTCGCTTAAAGCTGGACAGTTGGGATGTATGATATAGATAGCCGCAATATCTATCATTTTTTTAATAGCATGGTGCAACAAAAAGTTGCTGCGATACAATTACAAAACATAAAAGAACTGCATCACCTAAACATAGATTATACTGTGAATGTAGAGAAAACAAAATGGTTGAAAATGATCTATAAATTGTATAGAATTGCAAGAAAATGCTGACAATTAGGAGAAAATGTAATTTTAATGTGTCTGGGGAGACTCCTGTTTATAACATCACCTATGGCTTGATATGCAATTTCCACATTTAAATGTGACGACACATTTAAAACATATTTCTTCAGTACAAGGTACAAGGCATAGATCATTTTCAATCATTTTGTATTCTCTGCATGCATAAAAAAAGTTAAGATTTTGGAATTTAAGTTTGAATTAATGGAATATGGAAAATCTTAAAGGCTTTACTTCTAATATACATGGAATGTGTTTCATGGGACATTGTTTACCATGAAACTCATCTCCCCAAAATGCTTTTTTGGCTCCTGATTATCCAAGCAACTATAGATGAAGTAGACTATTTTGTATTATTCATCCACTTTAGCTCATTGTTTAGGATAGTTTAATTTTTGTTCACTTCGATTGAAAGCAATCTATTTCTATAGCTGAGGCCTCTGTTCAGCAGAAGTAATAGCAAACTGTACTACCTCCCTTTGACAGTCTCTTTAATGCACAAGTCAGCAGTCGGTTTAACAATTACCAGAGACCATGGATGGTTTCCTGGCTTAGAAAAGGCATCCCGCTTTGATAAGACAGGAAGGAGCCCCTAATGGGTTATTGTATCACTTTTTTAATATTAAACTAACTCAAAAAGTCACTCATGTTTACTTAGCAGCTCAAGGGAAGACTTTTTGGGGGGTGGGGAAGGTAAAGAAAAAGAGGAGTCTGTTGTGGGAATTTTATCAGGGCCTGGTCCTCAAGTGGTGAATAAATCCATATTGTCAGAACAAGCATTAGAGATTTTTCTCATTTAATCTCTTGAGGTCGTTTTAGTTCATGTAGAAGTTGGCGGCTCTCACAGGATGTTACCAGCCGCTTTTCCTCTTAGCCTGTCAGCACCTTTAGCTGAGGCAATCCGTTTGATTGGGTTTACAGTACAATGAGTACTGTACCACGGCCTTTGCTATCACAAGCAGCGTCATCCAATACAGATTACATTCATATATTTATTAAAGGGATCCAGCTGAGATTTAAATCATGTAAACCAAGCCTCTCTATGCATGCCTTACCACAAAAATATTTATTATATTCGTTAACATTTTCCACTTATTTATTAGCTGTGGTTTGGGTGAAGTGGACCCAGTCAGGTCAATTCACTTTCCTTTAAATGGCTCACTAGTCTTTGTATTGTAATCGTGAGCACCACATGGTATTGTCCTGTGACAAATAAGATTGTATGTGGCATGTTTTATTTAAGTTTTTAGTTATTTTTGCAGAGTCTGTGTTTGTTTTCAATATTGTATAACACACACTCTCCAGATAATGCTAATGTCAATAGAGTTACCACCCAGTCAGTATTTTACTGGCAAGAAAACAATTGGCTGGAGGCCAATGCTAAGTCTATGTAGGCGGTAACATGGCTGTTATTTTAATAAAAGGTGGCAACAGTATATATGACCTTGATCAGGTGGATCGAGTGTTGCAAATTGTCATCCAAATTATAAGGGCTCATAGGGGGCTATTCATTAAAAGTGAACTGCAGAAATCAAGCATTAATGGCAATGGATGAAATCTCCAAGCTGCCTATCTTTCCAACTCAGCTATTAATGTATGATTTTTGCAATGAATGTGTCAGTTCACATTTAATGAGTAGCCCTGGTAATGGGTTCTTTGTAGGAATTCTAAAAGTGGAGCAATCACTATAGATACCAATGGAATGCTCCTATTGATTTCTCCTTTTTTAGAACTTTGCACAACTGACTTTTATAAATATCTCCCATAGTACCAAAGATAGATTTGAACTTTTCTGCAGCACGTGTCGATCAATTTTTTAGTCATTTCAACTAATATGCCTTCAAACATAACAAGGGCATCAACATATTTAACCCCTTCCCGACCTTATGACGAGTTAACTCGTCATAAGAGCCGCCGCATTAGCGACCTTATGACGAGTTAACTCTTCATGCAGTCTAGCCGGCGGTGCGCTCCGTGGGCACCGCCAGCTAGTCTGCAACGGGTCCAGGGCTAAGCCTCGCACCCGAGGCAAAGCTCCTGGACCTGATCGGTGGATTTCCGGGCATATGATCGCGGTGATAACGTGATCACCGCGATAACATGCAAATTAGATGGCAAAGTCAGTGTGTTCACACACTGACTTTGCCTCTAATTCACTCTCTGTGCTTCACATTCTTATAGTGAAGCACAGAGAGTGACCTGTAAGTAAAAATAAATTAATAACATACACAGAGGTTTAAAAAAAAAAAAAAAAATTAACCCTTTCATTGCTGATCACAGTTTTTAACTGTGATCAGTTTACTTCCACTTTATGGCCCTAATTTAGTTTTTTTTTAACAGATTTTTTTATTTTTACAATTTATAAAGTTTTTTTTAAATAAATAAAGGTAATTTTAATATATTTATTTAATAAAATTTAACCCCTGCATGCCTGTTGCATGATTTTTACTGATCTGACATCGCACTCTTCAGAGTTTTTTTCTGTCTTTTTTGTTATGGGGAGTTTGGGAACCATTATTTTTCTTTTTTATTAGTTAGTTAATTAGGGGGGATAAGTGGGTTAGTGTTGCACTAGTTATGTAGCTTATTATTGGGAAAATAATGGGGAAAAACTTTTTTTTAGGGATCGACCGATATTGATTTTTTAGAGCCGATACCGATACCGATAACCTGTGAACTTTCAGGCCGATAGCCGATAACTTATACCGATATTTCGTGCATTTTAATTTTTTGGGAAAAAAAACAATTTCTACACAAATCTGCTGTTAAATGAACATGTTTATTGTTAACGTTTGGCTTTTTTTTGTAAATCTTTTTCATTGCTAAATAAAAATAAATAATGCAGCAAAACAATGGTGATATGGTCAAATACAACAAATTGGACCACTTTTTTTTTTTTTTTTTAAATAAATATCAGTCAAAAGGTAACAAGAACAACAATGTTCAATTGCACATAGTCCATACTTAGATTAAATCTTAGTAAAATGAGCAGCAATGACATAGGCAATTATATCAAAGGGACACTACAGTAAATATAAGCAAGGCATCAAAACAGCTTAATTAACCCCTTAGTGACAAGACATTTTCACCTTGACTTTCCCTTGGTGACAATGGCTGTTTTGACATTTCTAGGGTGTTTGTGTTTAGCTGTAATTTTTTTCTTTCTCACATACAGTACCCACACAAATTATATGTTGTTTTTATCGTCATAAGAAGGGCTTTCATTAGATACCATTATGTTCATCATATCTTATAATTTACTACAAAAAAAAATCATAAAATATGATGAAAAATTTAAAAAAAACCCACTTTTTCTAACTTTGACCTAAAATATAATTTACACAAATAAAATCATTAAAAAAGACCCCGGCTAAATAGTTTCTAAATGTTGTCCCGAGTTCAAAAATATGCATGTTTCCATATTTTTCGGTATTTTTTTGCGAGTTATGGGGCAAAAACCAAAAATAGTGTTTTTTGGTTTTTTCCTATATTGATCTTTTGACCCCAACCCGAACCCAAAATTTAACCCTAACACTAAATTTAACCCCAACTCTAATCCTTATTATATCCCTTAATATTTTTTAACTTTAATTTAATTTTAACCCTATCCCTTATGCTAAAAAATATTTAATTTTAACCCTATAGGCTAATATAGCTAAATAACCTATTTTTATTTAATTAAATATGTATTTTAATTATTTTCCATTACAATGCTACTAAACCACCACTAGGGGTAGTCAAGTAGCATATTCAGAGCGACGGAAGTGAAGTTACTTTCACTTCCGAAGCTCAGACCGGCAGAGGACTTAGCCATATTGACGGAGCAGCATGCTCCGTCAATATGGCTCCCCACGATCGCTCCGTGGGGCGATCGTGGGGGTCCCAAAATAGAAATATCGGTGCTGGCTATTGCCTCGATGTCGAGGCAATAGACCAGCACTGTTAAAGCGGTTTTCGCGATCGTTGATCGCGAAAACGGCTTCATTCAAATATTATCGGCATTATCGGTAAAGTTAGATGCCGATACCGATAATTTAGGAAACTGTGAATATCGGCCGATAATATCGGTTAATCCGATAATCGGTCGATCCCTACTTTTTTTTCCTAAAAAATTTCCTCTTTTATATGTATTTTTTAATACTAAAATGTAAATCATTTTTATGTATAGGGTATCAAAAGAAAGCTCTAACTGTCCTTTAAAAAACAACATATAACTTGTATGGGTACGTTAAATGAGAGAGAGGAAAATTATGTTTCAAAAACCGCGTATTAAAAATTGAAAAACGCTCTGGTCCTTGGCCCAGGAAAATCCCTGGTCCTTAAAGGGTTAAATACATTTTAACCTCTTTGTGCATGGTATTCTGTGCTTTATCTGATGGCGATCAGGGAGTCTTTGTTTATATATCAAAATACTTCGATACCAGATACCAATACAATTAGAAATTTTACAAATGTTCATCATCTGCACAGTATAGGGATTATTTATAAAGAGCATCTTTGGGCAAAGTTCTAAAAAGTGAAGCCATCAGCTGAAACGTTCCATTGGTTTCCATGGTGATTTCACCACCGTTGCTCCTTATATATGTCCCCACAAGCATATGATGAGATGTTATCTTTATATTTCAAAGCAGCGCTTGTATATTACACTCAGTCCGCAGACTGGATTCACATGACTAGGACCCTTTCTTTTACACTGAAACACTTTATTTCTTATAATACTCTTCAAACATCCTGTAAAGTACAATCCTTTTACTGTTTCAAACTGTTGTAGTGTGTGTTTGCTGACTTAAACTGGTGTTTTTGTTCCTTACAGTGATGGATACAAACAGATTATGCCCTACGATCTCTATCATCCACTTCCAAGGTACGTCAGTTGATACAGTACTCTGGATATAGAATATGATATCCTGCTTTATTCTCCAGTCACTGCAGCATATACCCCGATAATGTAGATTATTGTATTTTGCACTGTGTAACAGAGCATATATTTTTGGAACTTGGTTGATATTTGTACACCACCATTTAGAACTCAATCATTCTTAGCTTGGGCGTGTGCCTGTGAACATCACATCTTATGGTCATTCAAGCTATTAATATGAACACATGTTGTCCGTGTCCATTTAGACAGTATATGGATATTTGGTCCAGTATGTTATTTCATGAGACCGTGAGCTTCTCATGTTACTGAAAATTGTCACCTCCACCTTCTGTTTGATGTTTCAAACAAGGTTTCCCTTAACACATATTGCCATGTGGGATGGAATTAAATGTGACGTTACAATGGTGACACATGACCTTTTGTATTTATCTGTCATCCGAATCAGTTTTACAGGCCATATTAGTTTATTGTCTGGATCAATCAAATTGGTATAAGACTTGTCTATTTTAACCATTCAAGTGCTTTAAATGAAGGGTGCCTGCTTGGGGCATGAAATACATGATTGATCCCTTCTATGCTGTCCTACTTTTTACTGCCTAAAGGCTACTAGGATGGTATAGAGTGTCTTGCATTAAACAGCTCATCGCGGCTCTTCAGCGGGGGTCCCGACTATCAGGTGAGGCCACTTTGAGAGGCCTTACTCTGACACAGAAATTAGCCGATGCTCAAAGTGAGCACCGGCTACATTTTACAGAAAAAAACCTGCAGGACAACATAGACCATCCTGCATGTAACTGCTAGGACTTGCAGTGGGATCCCCAGTGTCAGATGAGGCCACTTTGAGTCAAAAATGTAGGGAAAACTCAAACCATGCGTCCGCTACATCTCTGGCACACGTGAAATCACAAAGTATTAGGGAATGTCGGCAGGGACCTACAGGGTCTATAGAGGCCCTCATCGGTTCCCTGCCTGTATGTTCCTGGCTGCTGATCACAAAGTGATTGGGACCAGGAACACAAAGATGCCGGTTTGGTGCCCCTAAACTCCTAACTGTAATCCACTTTTGCTGATATTTTACATATTCCATTGTTAAAATAATAAAGCATCCAATAATATATTTATATATATATATATATATATATATATATATATATATATATGTATGTATTTTATGTGTGTTGAGGTTTTTGGGTGGAGGGTAAATTTTTCCTTAACTTTTACTAGGCCGTGCTACTGTAAATCATATAAGTATATAAGTGTAATAAACTGTACAATTACTAATTATGTTTTAAAACTTTTTATTAAGATAAGTCTGTAAAAACATGTTTTCACTCTCTTGTTTCCGCACAAATATCCTTGAATTGGTTTGCTGTTTTACTTCTTCTGCGGCTAGTTCATTACTTTTTGATTACATTGTAAACTTCATATAATAGGTTCATTATGCTATACCTTTTCCGTTCCTTTAAATGCTTAACCCACGCTCCGCTGTCATTGACTGTAATGTAAAGCTGTGCAAGTGGCTAGGTATTTCCAGGCAGGCAAGGAGTTAAATGCAATGGCAAGCTTCTAACGAAAAATAGACGAGGAGACGTTTTTTTTTTGTTTTTTTTTAAAGTAACGTGATTCCAAGACTTTGCCGGCTTCTGAAATCCTTTTTTTTTAATGACCTAAGCTTCCAGACTGGCTTCTCACGAGTGTGAAAATATTAGTCTAAAATCTCAACTTACAAATCTGAAGTCAGTGTTGCTTTAACTGTTTAAGTGCTAGGGAGCTGCACAGTTCATTCCCCAACCAGTTAATGATCTGAACCAACAGGACACCCCAGCCTCCCATGTCATAATCCAGAGATGTGCTAAGTCTGAATACTATACTGCAGTAGTCTTCATCCTCTTTACAACCAACCATTACAGTGTTTTCCATCAATTCTCCTTTAAAGTCAGTGTATCCCTTAACAAGTACATCTTAACACAGGTTAAAGATATTCTCCAAGCCTTGTCTATATGGCTACAAAGGTCATTTTATATCTTTCTGCTGATAATATTGAATGTCAGATCGGCATAACTCTAGATCTGTTTGAAAATTAGATTATTGACTTGAACTTGCATATATGGCCTTAAAGTTTACTCCCAATCCCGTCTATATATAGTTAGATTTTTTTTTTTTTTTCTAAAATGGAAAACTTGCCTGTCAGAGGCTAGACTTCTCTTTATTAAGTTCCAGTGAGAAAAATGATTACGTGGCTGTGGAACTAGTCAAAAGTATTGAGATTTCATAGACTTCAAAAGGGTTGTCACTATCCATTAGATACCCAATATAACAGCAGCGATTACACTCCATTACCTAATAAACATAGGTTATGTATATGTGGTTATCTCTGCTATAAGGTATTCTTATTGTAAATGACAGAACCTATGTGAAATATCTCACTTGCTATATGTTCCATGACGAATTCCAAACTACTGATAACTAATTATTATCCATGATTCACATACTACTAATAAATGTTAGGGTAAATTCAATCATTCACTTGTATTTTCACACAGATAAAACCATTGTTAATTCTAGTTGGATGCAAAGTTCACGTGGCTGGCTGCTTGATCATATGGCATAGGATCAGTGAATGAACCCAGTAAAAGCACTGCAGAGCACACACAAGTACATATATTGGCAGCATGTATGAACATTCTCCCTATGTAATCTATAAGGTGATGGGAGGGATCAACTCTGAACTCTTACAGCACCTTCTCTATATAAAACATAGAATAAACTGCTAGATAAAAGCATGGCATTAATAAGCACTAAGGGTTCATAACTCCCATAGCAGCATGCCCTGGACAATGAGAAGTCTTGCAAGCCACAGATGCCAGGTTTGAGTCACCCCTGTGGGTGAGGCCATCTACCCTTCATAGTCCTTAAGCAACACCAGTGACAGGTCTTTAGTTCACTCTGATTTACAAGTTTACTGTTTATGGTTTTAAGAGAATTGTGTTTGCATTTATGGGAGAAACGCCAATAAAGTTCCAATAATATAAGTGACAACAGCCAGTGGGCAGAGTTGGCCATGCGCACTATCTATATTAAATAAACTGTAACTTATAACGTCTGCTGTTTCAAGAGTTGTGAGAGGCAGCATTTAGCTAAAAGAGATAATGCTATGTATGTGTTTTGTCTTTTGATTTAAATACATACTATTGCAGGAATTAACAAAACCTTGGAGCCAGGGAGTCCTGGCTCTTAGACTTGTAACTGCTCGCACCTGACTTTTTTGATAGTTTGACGTAGAATGCTGTCGAAGTACCATTTCCTGGCTCTTAACAATAGTTATTCTAGCTCCTGAATTGGTCTTTTTGGCTCTTAAGTTTACAAATGTTCTGTAAAATGGTATTTTTTGGATTTCCAGATGGGAAAGTACCCCCTGGACTGCTTGTTCATCTTCCTGTGGTGGGGGAATACAGAGTCGCTCGGTATCATGCGTAGAAGAGGATATTCAGGGACAGGTCAGCTCGGTAGAGGAATGGAAGTGTATGTACACCCCAAAGATGCCTATAGTGCAACCTTGCAATATATTTGACTGCCCTAAATGGTTGGCTCAGGAATGGTCACCGGTAAGTAACCGATAATTCATCTTTTTTACTTTCACCTATTTATAATCATTCGTTTCATTTGTAACTGGATTTCTTTTTAATAAAAAGTCATCTGCAGTAAATAGACATCCAAATTGCAAAAATCAGGCATTAATAGTTGCTAGAAAGGTGCAACACTTCACAAAGACTAAAGGCTCTCCCCTTACATTACAGGTGTATAGATGTCTATCTATTGCTCTAACTTTTGCTAGATAACAAAATATATATTGAGCGGTTACTACCCACTCTACATCTTGTGCTATATATATATTAACCGATCAGCCATAACATTATGACTACTATTAGTCACTATTAGTCACTATTATGACAGTTGGCAAGCCGGCGGCTCAGGAATGGTTTGAGGAACACATTAACATGTTCAAGGTGTTTACTTGGCCTCCAAATTACCAAGCCCTCAATCCAATCAAGCATCTGGGGGATGTACTGGACAAATAAGTCCGGTCCATGGAGGCCCCACCTCACAACTTACAGGACATACAGGATCTGCTACTAACGTCTTAGTGTCAGATACCACAGCACACCTTCAGAGGTCTAGTGGAGACCATGCCTCAATGGGTCAGGGCTGTTTTGGTGGCAAAAGGGACTTAGGCAATTTTAGGCAGGTGGTCATAATGTTATAGCTGATTGACGTATATATTTAGATATATAGTGTCTATTCAGCAGATAGTGCTCTTTTTCAAAATGAGGCCAGCATAGCAGAATTGGCCAAATATTTTGACCTCATTTCGTATGGCTTAATGTGTGCAATTCGGATCTCAGTTCAGCACAGTTCGCAAACTAATTAATACATTTTTCCAAAATAATAGTCAAGTATTTTCTACCTACGTTCAGTACCTCTGATTCTACAAACTGCTTGTTTTCTCTTGAACCTGAAGAGCGTGTGAATGTATGCTAGAACAGTGTATGATAGATGTTTAAATAAAAACACTTGTTATTATGGTGTCTATTCATAAAGCCCCAATCTGGGCCAAATTTGGTATAGCTAGCATGACATCCCCGGTATTGTTACTCCACACAGCTGTTATTTCAATGTGTTAAATAATTGATGTATACACCTATTTATATGCAGGAATTCCCTAACTTGTATTTGGGTTACTAATTGGGGTTTGGGATGCATGTGTTGGTTTTTTCTTGTACTATCTTTATTATATGCAATATATACTTGTATTACGTAGTAGGGATATATTTATATATTATTCATTTATGCATTACTTTATATTATAAGTAATAAGTATTTTATAGATTTATATACCGTATTGGCTCGATTATAAGACGAGGTTTTTTTCAAAGCAAATGCTCTGAAAAATCCCCCTCGTCTTATAATCGAGGTCTCTTATATTCTGACCTCAAATTGAGGTCAGCTTATAAGACATGGATCCAGGTCCCCAGCAGAGCTGCAGGGGACCTGGATCCCCCTCTCTAGCAGCAGGGGATGTCTGCGCAACAAGCGCAGACTCCCCTGCTTCAGCCCGGCACGACCGCCGGGGCTTCTGTGAAGAAGCCGGGAACTTCCGCTTTCGTCACAGAAGTCCTGGCGAGCGTGCCGGGCGGCAGCAGGGGAGGTCTGCGCTCATCGCGCAGACTTCCTCTGCTGCCCCACTAGCCACCAGGGTAAATCGGGCAGCTGGGGGATGTCTGCACGATACGTGCAGATATCCTCCATGCTGCCCGACACGGCAGACTATTATGACGGACAGCTGTCCGTCATAATAGACTGCCGTGTCGGGCAGCATGGAGGATATCTGCACGTATCGTGCAGACATCCCCCGGCTGCCCCCACTAGCCACCAGGGATCAAGGTAAGGGGAAGGGAGGGAGGGGGGCAGAGAGACAGGGGGAGGGGGGCAGAGAGACAGGGGGAGGGAGGGAGGGGGGCAGAGAGACAGGGGGAGGGAGGGGGACGGGGAGGGGGAGGGAGGGGGACAGAGAGACAGGGGGAGGGAGGGGGACAGAGAGACAGGGGGGACAGAGAGACAGGGGGAGGGAGGGGGACAGAGACAGAGTCAAGGGGAGGGAGGGGGTTAAGAGACAGACAAGGGGAGGGAAGGGGTTAAGAGACAGAGACAAGGGGAGTGAGGGGGTTAAGAGACAGACAAGGGGAGGGGGGAGAGAGAGAAAAATGGGGGCAAGGGAAAGAGAAAGGCAGCATTGGCACATAAAAAGAAATAAAAACTAGAAATACATTTTTTGGTTTCATAATTTTTTATTAAAAAAGCAATTTACATGTGAATATATACAAGTTTAACTTTTTTCCTATAGGGTAGTCTTATATTCAGGCTTTTAGTTTTTTTCCTAAAGGAATATCCAAAGTTTGGGGGGTCGTCTTATAATCAGGGTCGTCTTATAATCGAGCAAATACGGTACATATATAAAATATGTATTTATTTCATTATTATGATATTATATTTGTATTTTATAAAAATATATTCATACATATATTTATTTTAATTGTATTTATATTCATTTTAAAAAAATGTATTTATTTAATGAGAAAAAATATTGTATTGGGACTTTTAAGGTGGAATTCGGCTACTTTTTATTTAAAGCCAAATCAATAAGGTAGCCTCTAATGATTTTTTTTCTACCCCATTCGATTAATATTTATGAATTGTGGAGACATTTGGGGAAGCACAATTTAATGGGCCAATCGGATCCGAATTCGGGCATAGAAAGTCGGAGCTACCTGCCTCAAGCCCTATGATTGCTTTCACCCACTCATTTTAAGTCAGTAACATCCCCATAGAAAATGCATTAAACTGTGGGTAAATCGTGTAGTAACATTCCTGCAATAGATCTGATTTTTGACCGCTCATGCAAGTCTTGTTATGAAATGCAACACTTTACTGGATAAAAATCATTTGCCCTCTAAAACTAATGACCTTTTAATCTGTTTTTCAGTGTACAGTTACATGTGGACATGGACTAAGGTACCGTGTGGTTCTCTGTATAGACCACAGAGGCATCCATACAGGAGGTTGCAGTCCAAAAACCAAACCTCACATTAAGGAAGAATGCACTGTGCATATACCATGTTACAAAACCAAAGGTAAGAAGGAAAGTGTTAAATATGCAGCGATTCACAGTATTATTATTTAAAAATTCAATTTATTCCATAGTCCTGTATGAGTGAATACGTTTACAGCACAATGTTAGTGGGAGTAACACCATTTAAAAAATATGCACATTAAATAAAATGAATGGTATATTTTTTGATATTTGGGGAGGCAGCAGCCGTTTTATCCCCCCTTCAATTGGATCAAAACAGATCCCACTGATGGAAAAAGCTGCACAGCAACTGACATTTTGCAATGAATGCCATTTTATGCTGTGCTTTGGGTACAGAATCTCAACCAGGGGTATGTGCCAATTTTGTTCGTGATAGACACTTTCTGGACTTTGTAAAGGACAATTTAATTATATTGTATGGGCCTTCACAGACATTGACATGCTATCTGGGATTGCAACTGAGGCATACAAACTAAGGGCCTCAGGTGAGTCAAACTGCCTTTACTGCTGGAAAGAAAAAAATGGACGGAAGGTGCTTCTTAAACCCTAAAAAATTCATTTATTTTTAATTCATTATTCATTTTATTTTTTGAATGTATTTAGTGTTTTAAATGGTTCAAATATGACTTCAGTTGTCCTTTAAATTCCTGTGATAGTCTTAAATACACTGTTGACAAGAAAAGTACGATATAACACAGAGATGAAAATGGTTTTACACAGTTTACACTTTTCCCACACACAGTTCCAAAAGATAACAAACAACTTCTTTAAACATTTATTAGTGTTGAATAATTTCATATGTTGTCAAAAAGCCTCTGTGCAATAAAGTAATTAAGGAACATCAGTGGTATTAACCTACATGTGAAGCACAAATCAGTCAGGATTTCCTGTCCAACACCAAACCATCATATTTTCGTTGTTTGTATACCCTGCTGGGATTTGAATATGTATGCATTCATTTTGTTCCCTTTCTTTTATATTTTAAATTCAAATTCCCATATGCAAAAGCCGTACTTGTTTTTCTTTCAGCTCTCACATTCCTTAGTCTGTAAGCTTCCATTAATTGTCATTACTAATTCCTATTTTTGGAGAAATAGTCATAGAAATATTTGAGGAAGTTATTAAAATAATTATTGTTACGTTTCTTTGAAATGCAGTATGTCATCCACAATTACGGTGAAATCTGCCTTGCTGGAGCATTATTATATACCTAAGAAAAACAGTTTGAGATCTGAATATTCTGAGACATCTGCTGTCTGGATTTTACTCCTCGTTGCAAAGCCTATTTTATTATTACACATCTTCTTTGGATAGTTGATGGCTTCTTCCAATTGAATTGCACGTTCTTCAGAACTTCCCTGACTGCTTATGGATAGATCAGGATATGGAATGTCTCATTTAACCTTAAAACATTATGAGGCCATAACATACTTTAGTAGTGACACAAGTCAAAATAAAAGAGAAACTCAAGATGTTATTTATTGGCAGATAAGTGCATACACATTGGATTAAAGCCTATTGTTCAGAGTAAATCAGCAGTGATTTAATTTGGCCTATGAACAGGCAATCAGTAATTGCTGTGTGGTTGGATAGGGAATACAGGTATGTCTCTCCTGCTAGGAGCATACAAATTAAATTACCCATACGTTCTAAGGCAATTTAGGGTATTGCTAGCATGACTTCAATACATTGCATGTTTATCTATGTTTACAAGGTTAATTGTATTATCTATACTGCAAAGCAGACTGTAGATTACTCCTGTAAGTATTGAAAGTAAACCTTTCATATCAGTAGCAGACTTTATAAAAGGCCCTAATGCTTTTCACACTGCATTTTTCACACATCGATGGAACTATTTGTTAAATGGTATATTGAAGTATATATTTGTATAAATATATACTTTTCTTTTCTGTATTTTAATATATATTTTAAAAGAATTCTACCTATATCTATGATGATTCTTATCTGCTCTCCTGCGATAATTGTGTAATCTAAATATTTTGAACTCTTTTGATTTACACCAAAATATTTCAGTGTATTGTTATTTACTGTTATTTTAGGAGTAAAAGGTGACCACTCAGTTGGTGTTTAGAGTAGCTTTCTTGCCTCTTTTCTTTGATGTGATTTGTACTGGGGAACCTGGAAAGATGTGGGTGGGAATTTGACAGAAGAAAGGGGATTTATCATCTACAACCACCTTCTGTAACAACTCAATAAGTACATAGCTGTTTAGGATAATGCAGTCCAGTTGGTACAGAGGACGGATTACAATGCTATCTAACCTTAGTAGATAGGCTGTGTCTGCAACACTTTTCATTACTAAAGGCATTAGACAGCCATCTTCCATATGTGAAATCCTGACTGTGATCAATAGATTGTCTCAGTAGTTGGCCTTTTCATGCAGACCCCTTAGACATACACTTGTGTGAGAAAAGAATTCACAGCCTTTCTCTCCCCTCCACATTTCTGGATATGAGGTATAGAAGGATAAAATTCTTATTCTATCTGATGTTTTATACCTGTGTCTTATTTGACTATTGGTTTCTGTACTTTATCTGTCAACATATATTTCCTGCCTGTCTTTTTGTGTCTACCTCTATCAATAGCCGGGCCAGTAAAATGTTGTTGCCCTCTGTGGCAAATGTTGCAAGCACGCCGCCCGAGTGGTCATGTAAATCTTTCCTTAAAAACCATAATGTTTTCAATAATAATTGTTAAAACTGAAATGTTATTAAACCATACCAGATTTTCAGAAAATGAAAAGGCCGGTCAAAACTGTCAACCACCCCTAGTCACGACATCAAAATATGAAAGTACATATCCATATGTGGAGAAACTGCATTTTTCTTAAGACGCTCAAGAAGAGTCGGTCATCCTTAGTTAGCTAATGAATTCCATACGTGGACATCTATACCTTGATTTAACAAAAATAAAACGATTTGGAGAAAAAGACAGGGTGTTTGACATTTTGTGTCCTGTTTTCCATCACTGATAACTAAACAAAATGTGTAAGTCATTTTTCAAGTACAGCACAGTCGATGAACTGATAAGACTGTTTTTGGGGGGGATTCTCAACATAGTCACTATGAGGTGGCTGACCACAACATGTACAGTGCCTGGCTGTCATATGAGAACAGCTCTCTTCCTATGATGTTTTAGCCATCAGCACTTAATTATCTTTACAGACACCACCTTTTGTATTATGTTACTCTGGGACAGCTTTGGTGCCTCAAAAAACCAGTAGGCATGATATTTCTTTATTGCTTTCCTGTGGTATCATTGCACGGCTGTTTCTGACTTCCAATTACCTTATTATTTCTTTCAAATCTGCTTCTTATGTAGCATGGGAAATCCCCTCTGCTTAACCTGATGGATTGATTGAAGCAGGAGTTTACATGAGAGGAAATTAGACTAACGGTTCTTACACATGAAGTCGGCCAAGTGTAATGGAATCACTGGTTGCCATTATATACAGGACTGCTACACAGAGGATTTGTATCATGCATTGCATTTGGTTTCCATCTTTTATTCTGTTAACATAAATCATTGCAAGATTATCACGTCTCAGGCTGAACTGTTAGTTTAGTAGTTACTTTGTATAGCATGCTTAAAGGGAGACTATCCAGAACAAAACAGACTTATTTGTAGGAGCAGTAGGCCAACAACAGTGGATTGGTTAGTACGTTGTGAATGGTCATTTATCACACTGAGGTTGAGCCCTGAGTTTAGAATTATTAAATAATAAAGAACTACTTCATAGACCAAAAGCAAACACATTCAAATAAGCAGCCATAAAGCCTAGTCAGGCAGTTTGGGTCAGTAAACATGGAGTTTTATAAATAAACAATAAATGAAAATGGTAAAACATTCCAAAAATGTATTTGCCCCAAATACATACGTGTATTAATGTGTTCATTTAACTTACAGAGAAGTTACCGGTGGAAGCAAAATTGCCTTGGTATAAACAAGCACAAGAACTTGAAGAAGCTACAGCAGTGTCAGAAGAACCATCGTAAGTAATTTTGACACATTTGTGTGTCTTTACACATGGTGGTTTCATTTGTTTATTGTCTAAACCATACAAAGAACATGTATTATAAAGCATGGGTCCGTTAAAAAGCAGGAAAACATACTATCAAAATTTTTGGAAATTTAATAGGGAACGTGTTTTTTTCCATAAGCAGTGTCCAAAATGTCTATTTCCCATTTCCATTTTTTATGCCTGTATCTCAACATAGAGACAAAAACCAAAGATGTGAGATCCCTCTCAGTGAGAATGGGCACAAGTTGAAATAGCCAGCCCTATAGGATGTAACCTACTCGGGGGAGGAATCACCGTTTTTTGCTCGCTTGCACCTTTACAGAGGAAACCTCTCCATTAGCATATCAGAATGGTCCCAC
Organism: Pelodytes ibericus; assembly: GCA_036172795.1. NCBI lineage: Eukaryota > Metazoa > Chordata > Amphibia > Anura > Pelodytidae > Pelodytes > Pelodytes ibericus. The sequence goes on from CM069860.1 coordinate 60,637,487, forward strand.
ACATAATTGCAGTTCAAATCCAAATTGCCTGGCAGGTCTCATCTGCACATAGAACACAGCAACCACAGACGTACGTTTCGGCCTTCATTGGCTTTGTCAGTGTGGTATGGCTGGTATCCCTCTAGGTGCAGCGAGCTAGGGACCCACGTCTGGGCATAGCCCAAATAATTCATTGAGACAAAAAACAAAGGTGTGAAGAAATAATTTGGAGCACCATGAATCTGTCTGAGCCCATTAGCCATCCCCATGCTTTATTAAAGGAAAATCTGCACCGGTATTCTTCTGCAACTGTTTTCTTTATATTTCCAATTGGAAAATTCCCTACTGTTTTAAGCAAAAATTGGTCCACAGTCAGCTGCTGGCAGCTACATCAGTGTAGTGCTGATAATATCATTTAGATCTTACAAACATTCCTAAAAACTTGGATACCCCTGAGATAAAAGGCACTATATAAGAACATAGCTGGTAAACCTCGTTTCTGATTTATTGACAGTGCTCATCCTCAGGGGGGAAACAAAAAATAATTTAACTTGATAGAGACTGATACAGCTTTGATTTGTGAATACCGTATTTGCTCGAATATAAGACGACCCTGATTATAAGACAACCCCCAAACTTTGGATATTCCTTTAGGAAAAAAAATAAAAGCCCGAATATAAGACTACCCTATAGCAAAAAAAGTTTAACTTGTAAATATTCACATGTAAATTGCTTTTTCATATTTAATAAAATGTATTAAAGAATTAAATGTATTTCTTGTTTTTATTTTCTTTTATTTGCCCATATGCCCCCAGACGTAACCCAATGCATCCCTGTCCACCAGACTTAGCCAATGCCACACCTACCCCCTCCCCCAGACTTGCCAATGCTGCCTCTTCCCCCCTCCCCCCCAGACTTGCCAATGCTGCCTCTTCCCCCAGACTTGCCAATGCTGCCTCCCCCAGACTTGCCAATGCTGCCTCTGACCCCCCTCCCCCAGACTTGCCAATGCTGCCTCTGCCCCCTCCCTCCTGCCCAGACTTGCCAATGCTGCCTCTGCCCCCTCCCTTCCCCACAGACTTGCCAGTGCTGCCTCTGCTGGGGACCTGGATTCCAGTCTTATAGTCAGACCTCAATTTGAGGTCTGATTATAAGACAAACCTCGCATATAAGACGAGGGGTCTTTTTCAGAGCATTTGCTCTGAAAAAAACCTTGTGTTATCTTCGAGCAAATACGGTAATTAGTAATTAAGGCTGTTATAGGGGTCATTATTCTATTAACGTTTTTGGAAAGCCATTGAAAGGAAATTGTGCTTGGGTACCCAACGCTGAAACCACAGTGTTTCTAGAAGGAAACTCGAAATTCTACTATTAATATGTAGCATATAAGTATTTCCCTTTTAGTGTGATTAATGTGTGCTATTTCCAGCTTTGATCCACAGAATTCCCTGCTCTGTCTAGGTATGAGCTTACTGTACTGAAATTGAAATCTTAATGTTGGCAAATAAATTTTCCTTTCAGTAGAATCGGATTGCCTTATAGGGCAAGTTAATATAAGTTGTATTATATTGCACATGGAGCACATGTGGCAAGCTACTGCAGAGTTCAGGATCTATTTCCCTATATAACACACATTAGCAAGGAGAGGATATGTAATCCGGAGCTTTGCATACTGAATTTTATGGCTTTAGCTAAACAAAGGCCCCAGTGTCTTTCATCACATTTTAATTGAAATATTAATACTCGTTACAAGTCAGAAACATTTTAAAATCAGGAACATATATAAGTGTGAGTTTATATGTAATAATACAAAGTGGTTTATTTAAAAAAAAAAGTACACAGGCAGGTACAATAAACATTATTTGAGTTGGTCGAATTTACTGCAGAATATGGTTCAGTAAACAGTTATATATAGTATCCTTGCAAGGCTGTTTATAGCTTTCAATTGCCTGATTTTTTTTTTAAATCTGCTTTTATATATATATATATATATATATATATATATATATATATATATATATATATATACGTAATCCAAAGAAGGTGCACTCAGCTAATGGGAAGCAAATGAATTCAGCTCATGCCCGGGTGCAATGTGGCTCCAAGTATATACCAGTCCAAAAAACCAGAAAAAATACATGCACTCACGGGTCTTTTCAATTAAGGAAATAGTGGTCTTTATAGTCGATAACCAAGTAGTAGTATTTCAAATACATAATGACATGTGGTAAGAAATACCAACCATCCAAAAATGAAACCTTCATCCTTCAGGGTGCTGAACGTTAGAGATGGTTTTTGTACCTGTGCCTTTTTAAATAAACCATGATTTTGGTAATGGGTGTTGAATTAACAGCACTTCCACAGGAAACCACAACCAGCATCTCCACAAGCAAAAGTTCATTTGAAATCTTCAGTTGGCATGATGTTCTCGAAGAGATGACACAGGGGCTGTAGAAGTTTGTTATTTCTCTGTGGAAGACAGCTTATCGTGTTAAAGCCATATGCTTGCATTACATCCTCAAATATGTTCCTCATAAAGTCTTCTTGGGTGGAGATCATCTGAATCACAGCACTGTCAACAGGGAAAAATGGTAGAAGACTGAGAAAGTCTTCCTAGTGGGTAGCGAGTGAGGATGGTGGTAGGAGATCAGTAATGTGGTTTATAAGGGGGATCTCCTCTTTGTCCTCTTCTCTCTGTACTTATGGGGTAAGATCTTCCTCTATAAGGAATTTAAATATTTATTAATCAAGAAAATCTGTTATCATCATCATCACAGACTACGACACCTAAAAAATAATTTTAATTCACATCTTTACAGACCAATTCCCTGCATTTCAAGAGATTAACTTTGATTGTTATATTGTATAAATATTTGAATTAGAGAATAATACTAAGCATTGTACAGTATGCTTAGTCTGTGTATACGTTGATGGCTGTGTATGTCTCGAAGTTTTACTCCATCTTTAGCAAAAGGAAACTGACTAAATCAAAATGTGCATTCAAAGCCTCATTGAGCAAGTTCTATTGGGGCTAGTAAAAGCTACATGGTAAACTAATACAGACTAAAGAACTCTCTTATTCTAGTCAATAAGCCAATATGAAGCATACACATGTTGACATCATGTTGACTTTCAGCTGCACTGACTTCATTAAATCTGAAATACAATGTTCAGATTATATTTTTGGAAATGTTCTATCAAGTCATTTGTTAGGCGCATGTATTAAAAATTCAGTAATCAAATTAAATATATGTTTGGGGGATAAGTTTATTTTGATTGGTCTGCCAATTACTCCTGAGAGGTTAACTATGAATCAGTCAGTCTAAAGACATACAATAGATGTGTTCTAGTAAAAATGAAGAGGAGTGTCTGTCTGTGGTCAATTATATGATTTGAACAACGACGCTAGACGTTTGGCGGAAGTGTGATATGAAAATCAAAATTAAATTCCTTTCATAGACGCAGTTAAAATTAGCAAAACACTATGTAATGTAAAATGCTAAATGCGAAAATGTGAGCATAAAAGATATTTTTATTAAATCAGATATAAAAAAAATTATATATAAAATATTACTCAATATTATATAGTCACAGCAACACCTATACCGGGATCATAATATCGACCAGTCAGTGAGCAAAATAGATATTATGAAATAGCAAATAAACAGTATATACATTGTACATCACAACGCATACACCTGTATATCGAAACAACACAAAACATAATTACCATATATAACTGAAGTGCAAGCAGGTCTGACCACAGTGCTTAACAGACCTTGCACTTCAGTTATGTTTGGTAATCATGTTTTATGATTGTAACGGAACGGCTCCCCAGGCTGGTAGCCCCTCTGTTCGTTGTGTGAAATCACCTCCTTAGCCCTCAATTACAACGCAGCATCCATCCAGCAAGTCTTCCCTGGAATCTTGCTCTTTTTACCCAAATAGCAGACAGGACCACTAAAAGTTAGGTACAGCAAGAATGAACAACAACTTTATTTGAGAAACAGCACAGACTTATATACACACAAACATGACATCAACTAGGGGGAGGCACAGGGAACTAATTATAATATGGTAAGCCTCAAACAATATAAGACCTTATTTAAACCAACCAGGGGGAGGCACAGGGAACTAATTATAATATGGTATGCCTCAAACAATATAAGACCTTATTTAAACAGTTAATTTAAATACAGTAAGACATAATCTAATTAACCATGGCACCTTCAGATACAGACTACAAGAGACAATAAACACAGGACAGTAAATGTGTACTTATCTAATCAATAACATGCAATCACATTTCACACACTACTTTTAAAGCTCTGCCTGGGCAGAAAGTCTTGCTGCACTGAATGGGTGCCTCTGTACAGGGCAAAGGCCCTGGGTAGTGACAGACTCTTTGGGAACAGGGGACAACATGGGGCCCAACAGAGCAAGTAAATAATAAATCCAGGGAACAGGTTACAACGAGGAACAAGCGGGGCAGTCATATGTCCTTTGAGAATGCTATAACCCCTTCCAGTGCCAGTGGAGCCTAGGCACGCAGGATTCCATGCCACATAGCTCCTTCGTGAGGGGTTGTTTCTTGACCCACAGATGGTCCATAGTCAGCAGGGAGTCTTCTGGCTCCAAGGACCTTCCAAGAACCCCAGTCACAGTGGCTCTCAACAATGATCTTTTTATTGACAGGTGTATTCTAGCCCTGTCTAAGTATTCTAGCCCTGTCATAGTATCCTGTTATTTTTTTTTTTTCTTCTTTCTGGATTCTGTTCCTTTGTTTTTCTGTTCTGGTCCAGTTCTGGTTTTCTTGCTGTTTGTGTTTCTGTCCAATTCCAGGTTTTCTCTGTTTCTCTCCTCTTGCTTTGTTTCTTAGTTCTGTATTTAATCCCAACTACACCCATTTCTGTTCAGTCCTGTGCTACTACAGGTAATCTCTGCGTGTCTGTAAAAATTGGAATCTTAAAATTTATGTTTTTCATTTGCTTGTATTATTTAGGGCAATTTCTCTAATTGTGGGGTAACTTGCCGTAGTTGGCAAGCTTAATCTATGGCCATAAGTAACCAAACCCCTACCATTTACTATCTCTAGTGTTGGGCTAGTTCCTGAATATCTGTTTGTTCCTTTGAATGTCCTCTTATGTTCCTTGGCCCTGCATGTAGTCTTATTTATACCTGTGCCTGACCTTTCAGTTCTGTATCTGTGCCATTTGTCTATGCCCTGTATTATATATCTGTTCCTTGTATCGTTTATCCTTAGTTTGGTTTCATCCCCTATCCTGCTCTACTCTGTCCATAGCCCTGTACTCTGTATTCAGTTATTTTCTGCCTCAGTTGCTTTTCTGCTTTTGCTCTGCTTAGTATGTCTCTTAGCTTATTCTGTCCTAGCCTGCAGCATCCTGCTTTCTTGTTGAGTTATTATGAATGTCTGCTCCAGGGTGTCTGCATGATTTCTCCAGACTTAGCCATGATATACTGGATACAGAAACTGCCTCCACAGGACCTCTGTATGTGGCTGAAAAAACCCTGAGCCTCATGGGCTCTCAGAGTCCCATGCCACCTGGACCCTGTGTGTTACACTAACATGGTAGCTCTGGTCTAATTTTACACATGATGATTTTTTGTATGTGAGCATGTGGTGCAAGCAAACAATTCAGAATTGGTCTTACATATATATAGTTTACCCACACTTTATTTAGACTTTCATAGAGTTAGCTATAGAAAACCATAACTGCATATTTCCAAAACCAGAATGGAAGACAAAAATATGAATATAAATAAAGGAAAATGTGCTGACAGCTAATATACGATTATGCCAGTCAGCATAAAAGAAATGCCCAACTCCCTCCCAAGTCCTGATCATCTTTGTCAAGTGCTGGCAGTTTTCTGTGTTTTTTTAAAGTAAATGTAACTGGCAGAACGCAAATGGTTATGATTTAAGGTTGTTCAAATAGTCAGGTTTATTTATAAGGATTCAACAATCAGTATATTAAATGTTGGCTTACATTCTGTAATGCAAGTTTGACAGGGGGCCCTGTTTTGCTTTTAATACCGTAGGGATATAGTAAATGTAACTATAATCTAGCTATCTAAGAATATGCAAGTCATATGTCTGTCTTTATCCAGATGAGCCTCTTGACTTCCTTTGGTTTAGCATTGAATGTATAGCACTCCGCAGATTTATAATTTGTTGATAACACATAAGCGTTTAGGACAGTTCAGCGCGACTGCTTCACAGCTGACAGTTCAGTTCAGCACTGAACTGTCTGTGCTCACAAACATACACCCCTCAATAAATTAACCCGCCCCTAAAAGTGACCCTGAACCCCCATACTAACCCCCCAACCCAAACACTAATACCCTCAATACTAACACAACCCCCCGAACCCTATTACTAACACTAACCCCCCGAAGCCTAATACTAACATCAACCCCTCAAACCATAATACTTATACCTCACCCCCCAAACCCTAATACTACCCCCCAAACCCTAATACTAATACCTAACCCCCCGAACCCTAATTCTAATACCTAACCCCTAATAATATTCACCTTGTGCGATCCAACAATTAACTTTCCCGCGAAGAAAGGTCCGGCAATGACCTTCTGCATGTTAGGTCACGGTGAAGCGGCTGCATTCAACAGATAAATCTGTTTCCAGTTGAATGCAAATGTCTCCAACCATTGGTATCATAGTCAGTGGATAGTAATGAAACGAGAAATGATTTCTCAAATATCAGTCATAGTCAGTCAAGTTTCTATTGAACTGGTCGGCTGAATTCTTTGGGAAAACTCTCCACATCATTTTGTAGAAGTAAAAACAGGCTTGAGGTAAAAGTCATGGAAAAACTGATCTCAAGCAATCAGAGTATTCAATGGTATACTAGATTGGAAAACATAGTCAGTGTTGATTGATGCGTAACACTTACATAGACTTTCATAGCAGTTCATCTCACCTTATTTGTCAACCATCCTTTACAATGATATAATCTTTCCCAATGTTCCTGTCAATTATCTACTCAGTTAATTCTAAAATTACGGCCTTTCGGCAATATATCATAAATAGCATTGCTGGTGTCAGACATGGGGCACTGACCGCACTGCAGATAGACGGGACTCGTTCAATGAGATCGGTTCTTATTACACATGGTAGGCAGACAGACCTACAAACAGAAATGGCCTACAGATTAAATAGTAATTGAAGGAGAAAGATCATTATTTTTTTAAATCGTAAGGGGAAAAATTGTGAGCATTATGCTTGAATTATTGCTGAAATGACATTTACACTTCAAGGCATGCTTGAAACCTTCTGACCTATGAGTCTCTGAGCATGAAATCAGGGATCTTGTAATACTTCTCTTCAGAAGTGATTATAATATACCATTGCCATGACTGGACAATGAGATACTGCAGTGTATACCAAAACTGTGATTACACATAAGAACATCACATATATCACAGATTTTGCAATTTTTACAATGGATGGAGGACTATTTACGATTTTGGTAGAACAATAATAATAACAACAAAGTGTTTATTTTACATACAGAGATAAAATAGCGCATACAGAGATAAAAATCGTCAATAAATTAGTAGCAAACTTTCTGTTTTTCAGCACTTGATTAGTGCCAGCTAGCCTCTGCCAAACACTGGTGGAGGTTCCACTAAAGAAACATTGAATAGTATATGTGGTGATCCAAAGGTTTATCACAATGCAGCTACCATTCAAGTGGTGTACCCCCCAAATAAACCACCTTAGTAAAGACTTGTGGAAAAGGAAAAAGTGAAGGTGTGCATAAGTTAATAAAAATTAAAATGACACTTAGCTTCTGCAGATTGGGCTGTTTCAATTCTCGGTTACATGGAACAAAACACAAAACAGTAGAGCATAGTGCAGATGGCAAAAGGTTAGGCTTGGTATGTAAATCCACTCCCTTGTGTATGGAACTCGCGTGGTTTGAAGCTACACAACTGGCCTCTTGGCATAAGCATGAAATTAGGATCTCATGGGGTTCACAAGGAGAAGCAGGGCGGCAGAAGGACGAAAGGAAGGAGGATACCCAATATTAGAAGAATCAGACAAATTTAGTAGAAAACTAAAACAGGAAGGGTTAACAACCATTTAATGAGAATACAAAGGGAGGTTGAGATATTTATAGAGTTTCTGTGTATTCTGGATAGTAAGTGGACTCAGTGTGATGTTTAGCCTACACTAAGACCATTTTATTTCCAGTCTATAGCATGTGGTAGTATCAACAAACCTGTACAATTTATTCCACACCATACTTCCAAACCAAAACACCAGCCTGGGAAAAAAAAACTAAATCTGCATTTATTGTAAATAATTAAAAAGAAATCGTGTTTAAATCCAAACCAAATGGGCGTCTTTATTATAGCATGGAAAATATACTCTGATAAAGGGCAGAGCTAAAAAAAAAAGTGATTAATGACTTTTGCACCAACAGGCATACAGTATAATTGTCCATCATTAAGCAGGACAGTCCTGATTTGGGACCTCTGCCTTGGGGAAATGTTTGGAGGTGTGCTACTTATTCCCAAAAAACAAACACCAAAGTTATAGTGGACACATAATATAATAATTAATAACATCAGTCAAAGATTAACTGGTGTATACTGTATACTGTATACTGTTAAAATATAAAGCCCTGCAAGGCACAACAATTTATATTACTTACAAAATATGTAAATATGTGTTGACCACTGAAAGGCGAAACAACATAGTTTAAAAAGACAGAAAGGTAGGTAAGCCAATACTGCATGTTAACACACAGGATAAAGGCAATGTTCAGTCAAGGCAAGTACACATTTACACTATGAGACTGCTCCAAACATTACTGTAACTCTTTAACTTACACATAATCAGGTTCATCTTTTATTTTGCAGGTTCATCCCTGATGTGTGGTCTCCATGTAGCGTGTCTTGTGGAGCTGGTGTTCAGCAGCGTGCGGTGAAATGTCAAGTGCTGTTACCTTTTTCTCAGACGATTGCTGATCTTCCTCCTGACGAGTGTGAGGGTTCAAAACCTGCGAGCCAGCGAACGTGTTACAGTGGGTCCTGTAATGGCGAATCAGTGGAGTATAATCCAGAGGAGGACGAGTTAAGTTATGGAGGACTGAAGGATATTGAGGAACTTTATGACTGGGAATATGATGGATTCTCAGAATGCTCTGAGACATGTGGTGGAGGTAAGTGTCTCAAAGCAGACGTTAGGATGCCTTATATAGTCTTATCTGTTTCAAAGCAGTTTTCAGCCAAACAACACTGTTAACAGATTGTTGAAAGCAAAATGGGTCTTAATAGTAATTCCCTATCTTGAATATGTAGTAACGTCTAAACACATCAGAAGTTCCACACCACATAAAAATGGGAATATAAGACCAGAAAATATTAAAACAAGTCATACACCTGTGACAAGAAATATTTACAAGAAAGCTGAGCGTACGAAAATATAAAGACAGAGAAATAAGATCACCCTAGGGAGTGGTGTATGCCAGTATGTATACGTTCAATCCCTATCTGACTAATACTATCTATAAGCAAAAAAATAAATAAAAAAGAACATATTTCTTCATGACAAAAGTCTATTATTATTATTATTGCTACCCCTTTTGTTGTATACTGCTCACTAAATACGGTAAAAGCATTAACATTCTATTCCCACCAGTAGTAGTATTGTCATTTTCTCTTGAATTAGTGTTGTGTTAGGGTGAAATAATTAAGGGGAAGGAAGTTGAAAATGGCACAATGCCTTTATTAAAACACATGGTCTATATATGTTCAAAAAATTCTTTAATTGTAAAACACTGTCTGCAGCTACAAGTGGAAATCCCATGCATGGATATATGGACATATGTGTTTTTTACAGAACATCTATTTCCTGTTCTAATGGGATCATCTTCCATGGCTTTCCTGCATGAGTTTGTGTAATTGAGTAAGCCAGCAAGTTCTTTTCCCAGAACAGCTGACCAGGCCTGTAATATAGCTGTTACAGGACCCTCTGTAAAATCCTACTTTTATGAGTTGTCTTTGAAGTTATTTTCCTAGTCATATAATGTTTTTTTCTTCCATTTTCCCATTAAATCGCACAAATACTCGCTCAGAATGGTTTTCCCACTTACGTGTTTTTAGAACATATTCACATGTGTTTAAAGTGTTAATACATTGGCCAACGTCTGACACTTGTGTTAGCAATTCATAAAAACACCTTCTCCTTGGTTCAGGATGAGTGAGTTTTACATCCCAAGAGAAATATCATAGTTTGAGTCTAACAGTAGCAGTCACTAGAGGAGTAAAGTCCTTCTGTCAAAGAGCTTCTGCTCTCAAGAAATTGTAAACATTGTGTAGCTGTAAAACCCAAGTGTAAGCAGGTGGCTCTATACTGGATAGCGCTGTACACATGACAAGAAGCAAAATACCATGACAATTGGATTACGGGGTCTCCACATCATTACTGTAGAATAGCCTTAATAGATTGTATTACAAGGATACATTAACTTTTTGTACGGATAGGTGGACACCGTTTGACATCTGTTTTATGGTGACATAGTGTCTATCCTTCTGCTACAGTAAAATATTGTGGTTTACATTTATGTCAGAATTTCTGCATAGACAATACAAATCTTTAGTGAACACTTCTCTCTTTTAAAAAATGATACGGCTATGGACTTCTTAACAGATGGTTTAAAGTGTGACCAGAAAATATGTAAATGCTTATATATGTACCACAAGTCTACTTCCTGTTAAACATCATAGCACAGGACTGCATTCTGGGATTGAACACTGAGCATTGTGGATTCATCCATGTGTAAACACCTACTGGAAACCTCACAAGGGAGAAAAGAGAAATTATTCCCACCTGTGCTAATGTACGATACACCTGTACTCATGCAATACATTCTCCCAAAGCTGTAGTGCTTCTCCCAATACCTAGCTTTGTATCACTTACGTCTACCTTTCCATTGGTTCCACTTTATTTAGCTGGGTGCTTTAGCATTAGAAACTCACAAATGCACCCTGACAAATAGTATAGTTATGGAAAGGAAACCTAAAAATAATAGCAATACAATTTCCATTCAGCTGAATTACCCTGGTCTGTTCTGATTGTTGAGTAGATTACTAGCTCGAAGGCATATTTTCCAAATAGTTTTTTTTTATGATGAAACGACAAAAGAAAACAATGCACGGTTCATAGTGTTCTACTTGTATAAATGTTTTGTATTCAATCTAGCCAAAGCGCTAAGACTATTCAAAGTCATTTTATTGTTTTTACTGTCTCAAGAGATGAAATTGATCGCTTCACATGTAACCTTTCACCCTTGCAGTGGTAGCAACCAGAAGGAACTAGTTAGTAATTTAGCTTGCTGTTGGTTTCACTGTTTCACAGTGCTGTCATCAAATATCATGGAACAATTATGCCATTCTGCTAGATATAAACATTGCAAAACTCTGCTTCGCTGGAAGCTTGAAGATCCGCATAACATTTGTCAGCTGTCCAATGATTCACATCTTTCTCCACCTTGTATCCTCCCGCATATTCACCTTTATTTTTAATTTCCTATGTGTATGAACTGACAGATTCTTAAGAAAAACTGTTTTCCAAAGGCCTTAATACCCATATCTGTGCAACACCTTTTTTGCTTGTCAGATGTCTGAGACGTGTTCTGGAAGCCTGTCTTTTTCTTTAATCCATGCTTGACACCTGCTCACAGTGATAGTAGCAACACAGCAGATATATCATTTTATAGTTGTATTATATACACAAACATATATTTCATATGCGCTATGCACATTCAAGGTTTACATTAACATTGCTTATAAAGTATAAAGTTATTACAAACTTCTAGAATTTTATGTAAGTACATGATAGAAACAAAAAGCAGTTTGCATTGGGAAACTGCTATCTGTAGTTATCTAAGTCTACAATAATGCTAAGTTTCACAGCGCTCACTTTTAAAACCTGGTGTTTTCGTTCAAGACAAATAGTTGGGACTGCCAAATGCACTGTTAAATATTCAAATATCTAACGATGTGTTATGCAGGGCCAGTTGAGCTATTTTACTAGGAGAATTAAGTCGGTGAGGTGAAATGTTCATCTCACCTCAACTTACCTGCAGTTCAGTTACACGTCACTTTTTACAGAGCTTCCATTGTTTGAGTTACAAAGATACATATTAGTTTACCTTGAACTTGTACCATGAGACATTGGAACTCAAACGTAAAAGACATACCTCAGATAATTCTAGACACTGTATCTAATGCAGTATTCAAGGTATAACGTATGGCTTATTTAATAAAGATTTATGTTTTACCCCCTAAAAAATACATTAGATCCCTAGAATTCCAAGTCAATCCATAGACTTAACATTGGCTTGAAGCCTATTTTTTATTTTTACCAGCCCGTCGGTAAAATATAGTCTGGGTGGCAACCCTACATGGAACTTAATTCATGGTACAGGTTTTTCGCAAAAAAGGCCATATCATTACTATAAAAGAGTCGACGTCAAGATTCATTAAAAAAATTGACTGGGCATATTATCTTTTATTTTAATGCGGAAATGGCAAGATAGGTTTGAGAATAAGTCCTAAATCTCCAGGGTGGTCCCACAGTCAACAAAGGAGATGCATTGAATATTCTATTTCGCTAGCCTCTACTCAAAGTATGCCTTTGATAACCAATGCATAATTTACAATGCAGACAATTCTAACAAATGTCGTCTAGGTAACATGATAACTCTCCTAGTTTACTCTAGTGATTTATAATTGACGAAGATGTGTGGAGTAACATACCGGGACCAGTAAGCCGAGCTGTGGTCCTCCAGGCATGTTAGAGAATCGATCATCTAGTATTTAAAAATAATATTTACACATGAATTCAGCCTTACTCATTCATTTGCCGTACTTTACCACTATTTTTAGTATTGTGTGCGTGAAGTTATATGGGTAATTCCACGTATCTTCTGCCAACACCTACAAAATACTAAGCTTGCCTCCAGCAAGCTCTGTCACCTGAATATACACAGGAGACCCAGAACAAGATTTCCATCTCTGGCCGCTTGTAGAACGGAACATAGTAGCAATATAGGCCAATGTTAAAACAGTTACTGCTCCTTGCTTCCACTCCAGGAAAGTAAATATCCTGCTGATTAAAACCAAACATAGAAATGTAGAAATGTTGTTTTTTTTTTTAACACGCGCTGCATTCTGCCTCAAATTACCAAACTCCACTTGGTGTCCGCTATGGAATCTGGTGACGTTTTTAGAGACTTATTGGCACAAGACCCTTTCCTCTCAGCTCGGCTTGGCTTAAGTTTATGTGCCCTGACTGCCAAAAGTAGGTGAAATATAGAAACTCACAATCCTTCTTGCTTCTTCCTGCACTCTATTCCACAAAGTATAGCGAGCATTTATCTATTGCCAAGTGGGGATACTAATGCAAAACTGATGCAATATCAACCACAGTTCTTATTGTTTTGATTTATGTATCAGTGTTTCACCACTTTACCGTTTCAGCACATAACTTTTTTTTTTTTTTTTACGTTTACATTATATACAGCTGTGGCACTTTTCATAACTTTGGAGATCTTGATGGCAATCTATCACGTCACATTCATCATTTTTCCACATATGTGTAGTGTAACATTCTATTCCATTTGAATAAAATGCTAGGTTTATGACTACTGTATTCTTGACGTAAATGTTTCCTTCTGGCTGAGTTTACTTATCCTCCTATTTCAACCTAACTTGAAATATAAACTTATCTCTAAACAGAAGCATTTTCACTCAGCTAATTTAGCATTTTGAGTGGCTTATATGTATTTCAGAATACAAGTATCTATCTTTCTTTCTGTCTGAGCCTATATACCTGTCCATAACAGAGTTTACAAAGCAAATACCAGGGTAAACTCTTCTGTGAACAGCAAAAGGCTCTGAACAGGCCCTGGACATAGGAGGACCAGGGTTAACTCTTGGGATAAACATATCACAATCTGAAAGGGGGGTGTTCTGCTGTATTTCTGACACATGAAGTGGTTGGGATATAAACATTAAAATAGCAGGCTGGTATTGTATAGTGCAGGGCTCAGGGCACACCAAAGCTCTTCCCAGAATTCCGTGGCACACCACAAACAAAAATATATAAAAATTAATCTTTAGTGGGAAAACAAGGAAGACGGACATGCTTAGATATTTAAGTAGCCCTACAACAAATTCTACCATATATTGGGGAATAGCCATAAATGTTAATTATAGGGAAACGTTCTAAAAATAGCTACATTATGTTAACACTCCAACATTAAATCTCCTATTTGCTGGTGAAAGAATTTCTAGAAGGCAAATAAGCAGAACAAACCATTCTGTCACTTGGTCTGTAAGTATAAGGTTGTGATTATGGCATAGCATGCCATTGGTCCTTAATATGTTTATATTTTGTTAATTATAAGTAAATCATTTCCTGGTGCTTATTCTGCAGAGAATGTTTAACATACATTGGATTTCTGAGTATTGTGTTATATGTCTACAGGTGTGCAAGGAGCAGTAGTGGTTTGCCTGAACAAACAGACAAGGGCAACTGTAGGAGAGAGTATGTGTGTTGCCAATAGACGTCCCCCTCCACTTCTAAAAACCTGCAATATGGAAGCATGTCCTCCAAGGTACGTTTGATCATATTTTAATTTTGCATTGTTAATTAGTTTGTATAGCATTTAATTAAGTATAACTGTGACATTCAATGTAGTTTAGAAAGCTCATTTCTGGATGCCCATAGGATTATATAACATGAGCAATAGTGAGATGTCCAGGCCTCACACTACCAGTGATCTTCTGCATGGAAATTAGATCATTGAAAACAACATTCAGTGACATGATCTTGAGTTACAGGTCTACAAAGAAATGATCATTGTTGGATGCAGTGATTAAGTAGGTCTTAAAGGGCACGAAGGTCAGATACCAGGTTCCTCAGGTAAAATTAACTTTAATTTTGAACAAAAAACAAGTGGGGTTAAAATTATACCATGTATTGGCTAACTGAGAGTTACATTGGAAGCTTTCAAGACCAAGTTGCTAGGTCCCGTCCTCAGGCATAAATGCATTTATTGAAGGTCCTTTGACCTATAAAATCATCATTGGGCTTTAATCGTGATGCCAACTTTTTGTCTATTTGTCTGATGTTTTTGCCCACTGATGGTTTTATAGGTCTACGGACCTTCAATGAATGTATATATTTATGGTAACACTAACCTATGGACTACTAAAGACATGTTCCTGGTGTCGGTTGGTGTCCTATGTGTCAAGCATTGTGGTTGGATTATGTACTGTCTGAAGACACTGAAGCAATACTGTATATTGACAGGAAGTCCTAGCACAACATAAATAGTGGGATTTGGAGCTGGGACTGAATTTCAGGCACAAATGTGGCTGTAACAAAATTAATAATTACAAAATATAGCTTACAGCTTTAAAAAGGGCAAGAAAAACACAGGGTATTGAAGAATGTTCTCAGCACTAAATCAACCAGTTCTACAGAGATCCAACAGATAAAATCAGGTCAGTCAGATCATCTCTGATCCCTCCACTCCCTGGTTAGGGGGTCCTAAAAAACATTAGACACATGCCAGAACCATGAAATTATCAAATGGTTCCAGTTTGAAATAAGTCCACTGCAGGTATCCAGGGCTTGTAAAAATATTATTAAGTAGTAAGATTATATCTCTATTAAAGCCAGTGATTAAGGCCTTAAACTGGCATATTCATTTGACCTCCCATATTTTCTCTCCATCTGGGTGCAACACAGTCCCATCAGTAGTGAAAGCTTCACATCCTGGATACTGTCAGAAATGTTTTCCAAAAGGTGTATCTGTTTTTTTTTCTGATTGATAGTATTTCCGTTTGTGCAATGCTTGGCCTGTTTCTTCCACATACATTGATTTTGGGCACTTCACACACAGGATCAGATGTTTTGTAATTAGGAATTTTGTTTCAAACGTCCATTCAAACTCACAGTTAGCCAATAAATGGTATCATTTTAACCCTTGTTTCCTGTTTTTCCACGGCTAACACGGTACTACTCCTTTAACAATGTTGGACACTAAAGCATTCATCAACCAATCAACTGGAAAAACAGCCACAATAAATAGGATACTTTTTACTAGTGTTTGGTTCTGAACCAAAATCACCATGCATTTACCATACATAATTTGATCATTTCTATTTTGCACTGAGGTATATTGACCAAGAAGGGATGAATCATTTCTGTTATCCAGAAACCTTGCTCCTCTTCTTCCTCTGTGTGTTTTTGTGTTTGTAGTTAAACTAACAATTTGAACCCCACATAATCAATTATTCATCGATCTGGTGATCTATTAGGAATGCTTGCGGCCTTGCCTAGGGTGGGAGTTCAGTATCTCAGATTTACAACGTCTCTCCATGAGGAATGGAAATAGTTGTATGGTATTCCTTCTGAACTGCAGTTAGAAAAATAAAAAAGAAATCAAATGGCATATTTTATACTTAAATCATAAAACATGCAGAAAATATGTGCCTAATCCACTTACAGAGTTTCCTGTTGTTTTAAGTACTCAAACATTTGTACACTTAACAGTTTTCATCTGTTACAAATAAACTCCTCACTTTACCTGTGAATGATACTAGAGAAATTATACAAAAAATGTTCTCCGTATTTACAAAAGTGTTGAATTAGCTAATCTTACCCTTGAGATAACTCAGTGATATTAAATGGCTCTGCCAGGTAATTGGGCAGTTATCAGTATAAAAATCCACTTATACATTTTCTTTCTTTCTTTTTTTCCCTCAGACATAAATATATAAATAAATTGGGGGGAAATTTAGTTTTGCTTTTTTTTTCATTCCTACTGACTGGAACACTTTCTGTTACGTTTAAACAGTTTCAACCAATGAGAAATACATCATGCTGATTTTTTTTTTTGTTTTAATGGTTAAAGTGAAGCTGTCATACACACAACTTGTCAAGGTTGAGATAAGTATATTCCCATGATCTATAAGTTTGCTGGCCAACAATAAAACTGACGCCTCCAGCAAGACATCTCTTTTTCGACATCTGTGTTTGGTGGAGGACGGATGCCATCTTTGTAGAGGTTCAATGCAAAGCTTAGTAGAAAGGCTTATACCTGATAATAAGATTTCTAGACATTTGCTGTTAAATTGGCTAGCATAATGTGTAGGCATAATTGTATTCACTAGTGATACCATGGGATTTTAAACAAGGCATCATCACTCATCAAATACGTGTTTTAATACAGATGCATTCAGAAAACCAGTGCTTTCTATACAAATGCATACAATCCATTTGTTTTATTCAGGAATCACATGTTCCTTAGCAATTGAAGAAAAGTGACATATAATAGCTCCATATTTAACATTCTTGGGTCTGTTCACTAAAATTCGAATTTGGAGGTCAACCTTCATTTTGAGACAAAGTCAAATTCGACATCTGATGTTGAACCTGTCTGAAAAATATCTTCAATCAATTTACCTCACATTACTTTCAATGGGGAAGATTTGAATTAAGTCTCAAATAAAAGTGAATAGACCCATTTGTGGTTCACACACTGATGACTGGAAGTTTCTCTTTGCTGCCATAAATCACTGCTCTGTCAAATGTGGCTATTCACGAAAAGGTGAGTTGAGATGAAAATTTAATCTCACCAATTTTGCAATACCTTGTGCTGGGACAGTCCTGGTGAGTTTTCTTAGCAAGGGAAACTCCCAATGTTTGTCCCGGCATAATATTTAGTTAAATTGGTGAAATTAAATGTTCCGCTCACCTCAACTCACATAATTTATACTGCCACTCACCTTTTAGTGAATAGCCCCACTTTTTCCAAGTCTAATGGGGACTAAACTTTAAGCAGAGCACAATGTTCAATAAACATTTGGTGCCGTTGATTCTAAATGAGTTATTGTGAATATGTATCATATACATATATGGAAATCCAACGATATATACGTTATCACATATGTATTCTCATTTTTTCAACTAATAAGATGTAAATGATAAAAACGTCAAACTATAACACAATATGGCTCTTTTTTAAAATAGTTAGGGAAAGTTATAAAATGAAATAATCGTAGCACACTAATTTTACAAGCCACTCTGTAATATAAGAACCTGAATGCTGTATTCTGCTGTAATCCATTAATATATACTCTGCTGCTTGCAGAGGAAATAAATACAATATAAAAACACACTATTCAGCAAAATGTTATTTATTTTTCATAAAAAATAAATAGGAGCATGGTTTGGAAAGTGGTGTTTGAAAACAGTCACCACATACAGAAATAGAAAAACGCAGCAGCTCAATCACTCAGCGTGGGTTACTGTGTGAAAAGAATTTGTAAGATGTGTGAGTGGAGGAAAGGGGGGGATATAATATGAGAAATGGAAGCCAGATGGCTGGAAATGAAGGAAATGCCAGGCGATTTCTCCAGCTTTATTCTTTTTTGTGCACTTTTTTTCTCCCTTTTTTTGTAGAGTAGGGAAATTCAGGAGTACATAATTAATAAGCAGTACAGCGTTTGCTTCTGTAGTTTCAGGACTTGTATAGGGAGGTTTCCTCACCGGTACTGTGGCAAAGCCAGATCAGAGGATTGCACAGTGTCTGTAACTGTAGTCACTAGAACTGGTGTGTTCTAAAGTCATCTGTAGCAAATTGGAATGATGGCAAGGTATTCAAGTAAGTGTCTACAGTAGATGATATATATAAATTATATACATCCCTTAATTATGTATCTATAATATTTCCATCTAATTTCAACAGCACTCAGAAAGTAAAAAGCATAGCCATTCACATTGTTAAATGGGTCTTAGTAGCCCAAGATGTCTGTGCTGTCTCCAGGTCCACTATCTTATGGATTAAAGTGTTTCATCACTTTCTGCATACTTCCTGAGAGCGGTGGAGTTTTGGACTCATTTGTACTGTAAGTAGATACCCCAATATTTTACTATTTGGGTAATATTTATGTTTAAGTCAAGGATGTGCTGAACATCAGTAATTTACAAAAGCCTGCAAAGAAAATCTACCGCAGTATAAATGGAGCATCTGGCATTTCTTTTCATTTTCCATTGCTACAAATTCTGCAAAGTGGTTGTTTGTAGCCAAAAAAATGTGTTTCTCAATTCTTAGAAATACATAGAATCATTAAAGGAACAGTCAACTTTAACTTTTTTTTTTTTTAAAGGTTGCATTAATTGTCGTACAATGATCAACTCTACTTTTCTTTCAGTTTCAATCCCTGAGCATTAGAGGCTGCACTCTCCTCAGCCACTATTATCTCCAATACTTTGCTTTCACTATCCCGCCTTCTCATCTCCCCATATCTGTTATATCTCCCTTCTCGGCTTCTTTCATCCCTGCATGAAGCATCCATATCAGTTATCATCATGTACCTCAGGACCCAGCTGTTCTGACCCAAAAAAACATTTTAAGTTCTCATGTCTCAGGCCTTAAACCATCTCTGAATCCACTCATATAGGTAAGGACTTCACTACTTGTCCACAGCCTACTACAAGCCTCTTCTTCTTTGCATCATCTCCTGGTTTATCATCAATATCTCCAGGGCTCTCCCATGTAGCCCACTCAAAAACACAGATGTATCCTCAATTTCCTGAGCTGACTACATTTATCAGCTACACAGCATTTATTGCTCAGTCATCAGACACATCACTGCTTCTGCTGGGACAAGCTCAACTGTTTGTAGCCAGTTCTGAGTCCACATGTGTAGCGAGTGACATTAGTTAAGTGTGTGAATCTGTTCCATCTCACCATGTACTACTATGTAGTCCAAACGGGCCAACAGCCTCACTGACTGGAGGTGGCTAAAATCACTCCAATTTCCCAAAGAAACCACCCTAAAGTCTGATTCTCCAAGCCCCATTACCTCAGTAATTAGCAATGCATCCTGATGACCTTCTATATTATTGTGATAACTGCTGTTAATCTATATTGTATGGCATATGTACGGTAATATCTGGTTTTAAAGTGTTGCTGTCGTTCATTCCAATCCGCACCACACAGGCAGGTCAGGCTATCTGTAAAACCCCTGACAGAAAGAATCAACTACCCTGAGAGCGACCAGTTGAATTCAGGAGATGACACCATCACTTTGTTGCAATTAGACTCCTAAGGCCAGGGTTAGTGAAGTCCAAGCAAAACTCATTACATCTATATATGGAGCACTGCCTGATTGCAGCTATTACACAAGTTCCATCCACACAGTATAGCAGCATGTCACTTGAGTACTGCCACTGCATGGTGCTGGCATCAGACACACAGTAACTGCAGCCACTGTATTCACTTTATCATTGGCTTGAATAGTGCATGTGGCAGTAGACAGAGTTGTCGTTTTTGGGAGCAGGGGCAGCTGCCATGGACCCTGAGTCTTGTGGTAAAAAATGCCTCTGATCGATTTTCAGTAAATTTGATGAATGACTAGGAATTCATCAGAATGAACCAAAACTGTAGGTCAAGTTTGGCACTTAATAAATATATCTAGTTAGGCTAATTATATACATATGCACATGCCATAAATTCAAGATGTATGTCATTGAGAATTGTACTAAACCATCATGGTTAACATTTTTGTATTTTACATCCTTCTCTGCACTTTCCTGTAGATTAAGAAAATAAAGGACATGGGGAGATTTATGAGCTAAATGGAGTTAAATAGATATTTCTAGTTTGAGGTTTTTGTGTGGCATTAATCATTCATTTTTAATATTTGTTAATTCTCTTTAAAGTTACACAATGCTAGTTGGTCAAATCAGGATCAAGCCAAGCGTGACAACATCAATAAGGCACTGTGCTCCATCCCAAAAAAATCAACCGGCCTCTTTCTTTAATTGTTTTTCCACTTGCCTAGTAAATTTTGTCTTAATATATGTTGGCTTGCTTGCACAATGCCCTTAGTGTTGGTTGAGTGGCATGCTCTAAAGAAGTGCAGCCGCAGGCTAAGTGTCCAGCCTCAAAGCTAACCATTCCAACCACAGCACTGTCATTATGGAGGGAAGAGCCGCCAGCCAGCTGAAATTGTCCATGGTTTTTTTAACACTTCAATTGCTTTTTTCCACGCAATGCAGTAATTCACATGAAAAGCCTTCTGGCTTGCTAATTCTTACATTTGCGTATCATGTAGTCCATGTTAACATGACTGTAAGTGATACCATTGTGTATGCTAAATGCGAACACTACATTGTGTATGACTGGTTCCCTTTAACAGCTCTTAAAGTGGATGTTTCAATAATTTAAGTCAGGGCTTGACTAATTTAATTTACATCTAAAAGCCAGAACAAAAAGTTAGAAGGCAGACAAGAGCACTACAATACTACAACAACCCTGACTGCAGCCATCCACACAACGGTAACTGCAGCCGCTCTATTCACATTAGGCTTGGATGCTGCATGTTGAGGTAAACCGAGTAGTTTGCTTTGGGAGCAGGGGCAGCTGCCATGGTCATTTTTTTTTTTTGGTTAAACCTGTCTTCCCTCTCCCCATTTTCCCTAACATGCTGCCTTCAGGGTAAAGGGAGGAGCCACCCTGGTATCCATGGTAATGCTTACACTGGCACAGATCTGGTGCACGCATACCGCCAACAAAAAACATGGGTGCAAGGTCACATTTCCTGGTCACCATGGTGACTTGAGGCCTGGGATTTAAGATTAGAAAAGCAGTATATGTTATTTCTTACTGCACAGGAGATCTAAAATTCAGTAACTGCAGGACAGTTATACAAATAATATAGTATACTCTAATTATGATAACACTCATGATGTGGTTGTCTCCTCACTTAAGAGCAGGCTAGAAGTATTATTCTCAGTTTGTAGAGTTTCTACCTTCATATTATATTGAATAATTAGCACCTGTTTGGTATAATTGTTTAATCATACATCTAACTATATATACCTACAAAATCCCTGACTTTGTGCAAGTGTGTATAGAATAATTCATGCGGTTTTGAAGGCAAAGGGTGATGATCACACCAAATATTGATCTGATTTAGATTTTTCTCTTGTTCAATCACTTGGCATTTTGTTAATTAATACAAATAAACTATTAACATGTCTATTTTTAAAAGCATTCCTACTTTACAGCATTATTTCACACCAGCCATAGATACAAACAATGCAGTGTGTGAGTAACAGGTGTTTTTTCTGTTCTAACACATACAACCTAAAGTGGTGTTTAATGCTGCACCGGTGTATCACACAGGGTCTGACAGCGCTACTACACATGTACACAAGGCTGCACATGCACAGTAGGCAGAGTGCCTCTTGCCCGCTTACAGTGCACTCAGCTGATCACCATCAGGGCCGGTGGAAGGATTTTTTGCTACACAGGCGAAAGTGCTTTTTGGTGCCCCCCCTCCCCACTACAATCCCATGACTCTTCCTCTCCCCCCTCTCCCCATATCCCTTATCTATGCTCCCTCTCCCCATATGTCTTTCTCTAACCCCATGCTTAGTGATGATGCAGGGTATCGGATGCCTAGGCAGCCTTATGGTGGCGCCGGCCCTGCTCACAATCAGGCTATAGTCCCTGGTAGCTTAGTTTTATCTCCCCACAAAGACATAAGACACTGGTCACTTCAGGTTCAGCAAAACAAGTTCTGATTTATTTGGCAAAACACACAGCATTTATACATTGAAACATCAAGGTAAAAATAGATTAAACAATGAAAATAGAAAACATAATTGAATTTAGTGCAAAAATAGCTGGCAACCAATCAGAACATGTGTAGGGTTAAGGGCGACCAATCATCAGCAGGGTGTGTGGTTGTGGGCTGTACTTGGGCTTTAATTAATCCTACCTGTTTAGAGTGAGGAACATAGCTCAGCAGCCAGGCATAACTTGTATTATGTACAGCCCTGGGATACTGATTATGTTCCTTCCGAAGGGTTACAGGGTGGTAGTGCAGGGAGGGAGTACCACAGCTTCCCTGTCACGAAGGGTTCCGTGACATACCGTAATGTTGCTTTGTGTTTTAAAGTGTTACTAACCCTTTAAAGTAACTTGTGTTGCTTGTTAGATCAAAGAATCTCTCAATTTCTCCTCACCATGCAAAATTTTCTGAGCATATTACTCAAAACAGAAATTACTCACAGTTGAATGGAGATGACTTGACTCCACCATTCTTTACTGAATCCATTGTTGTCTTTCCAAGTTTTTTTGGTTAGGTGTGGCAAAGTTTAGTGCACAAGATATTTTCTTTCAATATATGGGGGATATGTATAAAAACTCAGCACTACAAAGTGTCGGGGAGTAATATAAAAAGGCTCTTGTTATGTATAACGGTGATTGCGCTTTTTTATAACTCCCGACACTTTGCAGCGTGGGAGTTTTTATACATTGTTTGGCGATTGTCCCCCAACACAAATTAGGTGTTTCTGAGCGCCTAATTTCTGTTACATAGCCTGTGCCGGCACAACGAGTGCCAGCACAGCCTACATCTATGCATTCGGCTTGTTGAGAGTCTGCTTTATACATTTACCTATGGTTCATTACCTATGTACCGCTACAACAGCACTATCTGCATCTAGAGGAAGATGTGCTTTCCCCTATCCTTTTGTTCAGCTTAGGTCTGACCCAGCTGAATGGAGGGGTGCCTACCTGTGACTCAATAATTGCGTGTCTTTTTAATGTAGCTTGTAATCTCAATGTGAGATCATGCACAGAGCAGATGTCTTCACTGAGCATGCAGTACCAGTGCATGCACCACCAACTTAGCCTAGGTTGGGACAATTGGATCTGACATTACTGTTTCACCCTCCTGTGTCTTGATTCTTTGGAACATTGGAGATCAATGCATTTTGCATTGTTTGAATGAAAAGATGTGCCAGTGGCAAGGCTCAGTCCATCCTGCGTCAGCAGGCTCTAAAATTCAGAGACAGGCTCCCTCTCACCTGGTTGGTGTATGCTTCTTTCCAGATTGCTGCTTTAATAAGTCTCTCTGCATTGCTGGCAGGTTAACGCTCTCACTTCAGAATTCATTTCTCCCCAAAAGTGTCATCCATTAGTCACAGCTCAGAAGCTAGCATCTCCAAAACAGCATTGCAAGGACCAAAATTTCAATGCCCTGCCGAACTTGTCACATCTACTCCAGAACTATGTGGCAGAGCTCTTTGTTAAGTGGACCTTCCCTGAAGCCTACACTAGGTTGAAAGTTTCCTCCCACCAGCCATGCTAAAGAGAGAAAGGAGGTAGCAGTGCTCCCATATGTCAGACGCAGCAAAAATCTATTTTACAGACACAGCTTTAGTAAATAAGGAGACATATATGAGGCTAATTGTTTTGAAATTTGAAATATGATAGGATAAGGGATTCTGGTGAAGTAATCTTTGTTGGATTCTACTGTACCATGTGCTTAGCAGGACTTCTAGAATATGAAGATATTCAGACTGGAACATAATAGCTCCTAACATGCTAGACATAGACCAGAGTCTCATGAGCCAGGCAGGATATACAGTGGCTAGCATGAGAGTTGCTGATTGAAGTATACATTCACACACTCTACTCTGAAGTATTGCCAGCTACAAAGAACTGTTAAAAGCCTCTGGCTTGGGCTGGAATGACTTGGTGTACAACAAACTAAAATGTTATTTCAATTTAACCATTTTGATTGGAAACACAGTACGTAATTACATGTTGTTAAAAATCTTGTTTTTAATAATTTGTGGTGTTTTAGCCCATTTTAACATAATACTGCTGTTATCATGACTGATAAAAGAGTTCCAAAAAGGAATTCTCTACAAATCATTTGTGATTTAATCCAGTTTCTTTATGAAACTGATTTTTATAGAATAGGATTTGGAAAAGTCACACTCAATTGTCTGATATATAAAGAGCAGTTTGGGGAAAAGTTGTAAAAGCAGGTATATTCTACTAAATTCTGTGGGGATAGCTCCCATTTTAAAAATTCATCCCTGAATTACCTGTAAACGTCATCCCTGAATTACCTGTAATCTGTTTTAAATTGCTTGATACAAGACAGAAATTTGGCCCATCTAGTCTGCCCATCAAATGTGTTTTGTAATTTACACCGAAAAATGTCTTTATTAAAGTGCATCTAAATGTTCAATAGACGTAATGCACATTTTAAAGGTGCCTGTCACAAAGTCAAGCGTCTCTGGCCTACTAAGCTCAGAAAGCCTGGTAAGGGATGATCACCTAGAATTCCAACTCCTCGCAAGCTTGAATGTTGACAGACATTTTGACATTAGCAATATTATATTTTGTTGACATTTTCACAAACCGCATTATGCTACATCTCCTTTACAAGCCAACATAGACCTTACTTCAGTAAAGGGACTGTATCATCTGAACATTGTTTTTACTGTGCATGTAGAGCATGAAAGATTTCTGAAAATTATCTAATGATTGTATTAGCAAAAGTGCAAGCAAATGCCTAAATTAGGAGAATTTTGATTTTTAATGTGTCTGTGAAATCTTCTGCTTATGACATCACCTGTGGAATGGTATGCAAAGCACATATTTCCCATTGAAAAGCATGTCATTTGCATACCGTGCCACAGGTGATATCATAAGCAGGAGACTTTTAAAGACAGACACATTGAAAACACACTTTTCTCCTAATTTAGGCATTTTCTTGCAGTTTTGCTAATACAATGTATAGATCATTTTTTATGCTCTACATTCACAGTAACAATAATGTTTTGGTGATACAGTCTCTTTAACAGAGTATAGCCTATGCCTGTTGTAAGCCCTAACTGAATGCAGATTGATATTGTTCATTTAAATGTATGTACTATACTTCCCGACACTTGGTACTTGAGAGTTATGATATACCGTATTAAAACACAACTGGTCTAACAGACCTTTCTTTCAATATTAATCAAGGTCAAGCAGTGATTGGACTGTTGGTTATAAATGTCTTTTTTCTTGGTTTGATCTGTGTACTCTGGTTGCTGTCATTCGGTTGTGAATTGCTGTAATCCATGTGAACAGCAACCCATCAGAAAGCAGTGCTTATTTCATATTACAATTAAACATGATCGATGAATGTTGGAAACCATAGTGTCTGCTTTCGAGCAGTCAATCATACTCAGATCTCCCACACATATTCTAAATAGTACTTAATCAAGGTATCATGATTATGTTATCAGCATTTCTGAGATATTATTTGTTAGTAGTTTTTCTTAAATTATATTGCTTTTTCCTCATTGTATAAATGTTCTCATTGGTTAATTAATGTTTTGTTGATAATTTTCAGAACATGTTTTAGATGACAATTGGTAGACACTGTTATGTATTATGAATGGCACTCTGGACCTGTTAAGGTCTTTGTGTATTTTTGTTCACTAGCTATGCCCTTCAAATACAATGAAGGTTCATGTCAGCCTAACCGTCTGGTCCTCAAAGAACCTATTCTAAAATGAAAGCAAAGGTTGTGTTTCATACTGATGCAGGATTTTACACAATCCCTTGCCCAACTTATAATTCTAGAAAAGCCGCTGTATGTATTTCCATGAAAACCTATGAATACAACACCATTAGAACTAATGGAACTTGCTCTTAATTTCTACAGATGGGAGATTGGCAACTGGAGTTCATGTAGCTTGACTTGTGGAGTGGGTCTACAAACCAGGGATGTCTTTTGCTCTCATCTATTGTCAAGGGAAACGAATGAGACCGTGATCTTGGGAGATGATTTCTGTAGGCAACCTAAGCCTACTTTAGTGCAGGCCTGCAATCGCTTTGACTGCCCACCAGTCTGGTACTCTTCAGAATGGAAGCAGGTAAGAGAAAGAATTCATCCATCCTTCAAACTCGGTCGTTGGTGATTTAAATAACATATTGTAAGGCATTGGTTTTCCATTGAAGGCACTGAATGTCTGCTTGAGAAGCGCATAGCTTTTGGCCACAGTTTCTTCTAAATGAATCAAGTAGATTCTGTTTGTTTAAATAGTACCTGCTTTCTCCCTTCTCACTGAAAAAAGTTAGGCAAAACCATTTTAAGGGATGGCATTTATTTGAATATTATGCGTACCTGTTAACATGGTAGGCCAGCAGATCTTCCTCATGTCCAGGAGTCGGAAGGTTTGTTTATTATTTTTAGGAAGCCAGGTAGCCTACCAAGATGGATTTGTCCTGCACCAGCAAAAACTAGTAGTAGCTGGGTGGTAACTGGGCAGAGCCAGAACTCCCAACCCACCCACCACAAAAGAGAGGGTTTCGTGTGTAGGTCAAGCTGAAACTGCTTTCCATAACAGCATGTTTCTCATAATTAGATTAGTAATTTCTTAAGGATAGCATTGTAATTACAGTTAAATGAATCAGGGTTTGCAACGGTGCACAGCACATATGTATAAACACAAATATATTTATATATAAGATTTGGGGATATGTATAAAAACTGTCGGGAGTTTTATAAAAAAAAAATCATCGTTTGATGTGTATATTTATAACTCCCAAAACTTTTCAGTGAGGTAGAGAGGAACCTCTGTCAATCTGTGTTTGTCGGAGTCTCACCGACACAAATAAGCAACTAGCGCTGACACAACCTAAATCTACACATTGAGCGTAGATAACGCAGACTCCTGTGAGTTTGCTTTGTACATTGGCGGACATGCCGATTGCGCCAGTACTTGTTGCAACCTGCGCGTGTGCCGTGTTTATACATGCCCCCCAATGTGTACTGATAGCCCTACATTCTAGATGATACAAATATAATCCAATTGTTGTTACAATCTAGCCTTATCATTGAGATTGCAGCCTTTATTTTTCTCAGGACAGTGTTAAGTAAGCTAGCATAAGGATTTTTAGAGAAGGCCTAAAAATTATATTCATACTCTATTGTAGTTTCCTCAGCATACAGATCTTCCACAGAGTGTCTAGTCCCCCTTAGTTCCAGCACCGGTATTGAAACATGTGCCGTGCCTGCCATTCTCCAATGCAGTATGACACCTCTGGCCTATGGGAACAGTTGTGATTAAAAAAAAAAAAAAAGCCGCTAAGGTTTTCACAGCTTTAGTGGAGTAAAGTGTAATATCCGTCTCAGGAGATGATAAATACAGATTGAAAACTACTGCATGTGTGCGGCATAAAAATAGAGGCACTTGGCTCAGGACAAATAATAATTGCCAAAGGCTTAGCAGGAATAATATTTGCCAATGATATTGGTTTGGTCTTCTTCCAAAAGAGAATAATCTAGCGAACGTTAAAATGTGTGCCAATATATTAATTGTATAGTTAGGATTGCAGTAGTTGACTTACATTTTCCCTTATAATGTTTTATTTTATTTCTATTTGTCCCTTTAAGAAACTTACTAAATGCACATTAGAAAGTTCTTACAATATCCTGAAAGACACTGATTGCTTCAAGAGAAGTACCAACATCTGCATGGTATAAAGACCTGTGATTTCTGTTCCTTCCTTAGAACACATGTAGAACATTCTGCGATCATAACTAATTTTGATACAATTCCCCCTATAAATCTTTTACAAGAAGCTGAATTTATTTAACGCTTGCTGCATCCTTACGATTTTTCTCTTCTTCCGGCAATCACTTAAATGAAAGCCCCAGAAACAGGTGAAAGATCGCATTTTAACCGATTCCACTACAAAGAACTTTAAATTAAATTTTCATCCCCTAGTAAAAGATGGAGAGGATGAAAAATAGGCCGTCTGGATGAATTTAAAAGCCGCCTGTTTCTTGGCAGATGAGTTTATTATAATCAAAGCTTATATGCTTCAAGATGATAAAGAAAAAGCCATATAAATTTGAACCTGTATTTATTTAAAGATTGTTATTTTTTGGTAATGAGCCAAAAAAGGGTTTATCTTGTTTTCAGCAGCTTTTTATAGTAAGGGAAACGGTGCCAGAAACGTACACAAAGCAGAAGAAATGAGTGCGTTAACTCTTGTGTATGCCAGCGGTTAACTGCTACATTACTGATGACTGCAGGTTCTCCCGGTTCTAGAGGGGCATATAGTTCTCTAACAAAAGGGGCTTTATTATTAAAGTGAAACTGCCATAGAAATTACTTTTGGGGGGGGTCAGAATATGGATTGTACTGCAAATGTACAGATCATGAGGTAAATGGAATTTTACTTAAATGCCCATCCATCTTTCGGAAGTTTCCTGTATATGTAGCGTGCAAACGAACTTATGCCTAGTGTTCTGTACAGTATATATTGAAAGGTTTATAAAAAAAAAAAACACATACAGCAGGGCTGTGCTGGTATTCAGCTTGCAGTATAGCTGTTCCATATGTGTTTTGGTATTAAAAGGGAAACAAGGAATGCTTGATTGCCAACAGTCACAAATTTGACAGGACTGTCCTGTTTTTTGTTGGCCTATCCCATGAAATTCGGGCATTCCCTGGCATGACTGCTGATTATACCCAGTGATAGACCCAGTATCTGTAAGTCAGTCATACAGACAGTACGGGGGCTCACTTGGTTAGATAAAAAGTATCAGTTTATTTGATCATATTAAATAAATGACAAATATGTCCATAACAGGCTTACATCACGACTGCCTCACACATTTCTTGCTTGCTGAGATGTTTCTTCATAGGCATGGAAATATATATGCATATAATTACTAAAACCTCCAATCTTATACCACACCCTTGTGCAATAACAACCTAACCCACTGTGTTTGGCTGGAATACTTAAAAAACAATGTATCACCCATGAAGTGTAAGTTTATAGCAAAATGATAATTGCAAGTCCAACCATTAATATTGTGGATTTAGATGGACATAGGTTACCACTCTCTCTTCCTTGCTAATATTCCACAGAATAGAAACATGTATACATGCCTAGATAAAATTCATTTAATCGGAACTGTAGAAGACTCACAATGATTTCTGAACCACTTTCTGTTTGTTCTTTGGGGGTATCCTTCCATAATTGACTTTGTCTATGTTCTAATTGATTTTACTAATGACATACATAGCTGTATATGGTTAACCTTCACACTACAGTTGTTTTGAGGCTATATAACCTAAACTTCTTGTTCACCCTTGAGAGTTGCAAAACATCTGTAGTCCAAGGTTAGCTACCACCTCTGTAGAGCCTCCTCCTTTAGACACTTTCCTAAACCCATAGTGTCCCTCTTTGGCCATTTGAAACATTAATAGGGTCCGTTTTTTTTTTTTTCAATCTGCATAGCATATAAATTTTCTCAAACTATTTGTAAAATGGTTTAATTTGTAATACACACTAAATAAAATATTTGTAATCCATACCAGTTTTATGTAAAAAAAAAAAAAAAAATTCTTTCAAATTAAAATGGTTTGGTTTTCTCCCTAAGGCCTACAACAACACTTGTCATGACAGTACTGAGAAGAAGATATATTACATTGTCTAACTATAGTACAGGCTTCATATTTTATATACCATTCAAAGCTGTGGAAAATGTGTTCGTTCAGAAGAAGCAGTTATTATAAGAAGTCCGTTTACTTGGCAGACAGTTTGTTGTATTTGATTATATAGAATATTTTGCTCTTTATCAAGAATCAATTTCAGTTTGGATTTCATCCAAATAATTCCATGGTATTTATTTTAGAGACTCGGTGTGCAATGGAAAATTATAGCTGACTGGTGTGCTATTTTCTAATGTCTATGCTATTAAATGTTATACTTGTGGAACAGCGCATTATCACCTGGAGACCATTGGGCGGGCAACTATTTGCCTGGGGGGCAAAAATGATTTAGTTGCCCTTGGTGCCACTTGATCAGCCCACCTTACGTCATCAGAGATTGACTCACACAGACAGGCAAGACAGATTTTCAGTCAGATAATGGACAGAGATTGATAGGAAAAGATAATTTGATAGAAAAATTGAAAGTGTACCAACTGGGGCATTAAAAACTCCAGACATTAGACATTAGAGAACACCCCGGGGGACAACTGCCCTCCTTCTCCCCTTGCCAGCCCTCCCCTAATTGTCACTTTAAGATACACTCTAGAATCAGCTGGCCTAGTCTCTGTTGCGGTTTTTTTGTGTGTTTTTTTTTACCTCAGTTAGATAACCGTTATAATCCAAAATTTTATAATTGTGGATTTAACATAATTAGTGACAGTGGAAGATTGTTGGAGACCCTGGTTGACCTGTAGAAATGGTAGGCCTCAAACCATTCACAGGCAATGTAGGTGAGTAGTGGAGGAGATGAGCACAACAATTCCTAATATATTCTAAGACAGCAGAACTAAGAAAAAATTATCAACAAAAATCAGATAGCTGTAGTTCTGTATACGCTGGGTGAAAATAATTAGGAGGCTTACACCATGCAGGAAATAGAGTGACAGTATTGCCATTGTATTCCTGGACGGTTCTGTAAATTACATACTTCAGGGCTGAATTAGGTTAAATGAGGACTGTAGACCGCTGATTGCAGTTTTACATATGCATCCCTGAATACAATGGCAATGTGATCTCCCTGACTGAAAACAGCCTTGCCAATTGAAGGACATTAGACATTCTATTAAAATTATTCAGCAAGTATTGCAGTCTATAGAGAAAAAAATCATTTTTGAACAATATAAGGTCACATCCAAATCTTGAGGGAAAGAGTATTGACAGATATATGACAGAAGCCAGAGATTGTAAATTTGGAGTTAAACCAGATGAAATTGACCTAATGCTACAAAAAGCAGTAGAGATATGCCAGAAAACAGCAAAAAGGCAGTTAATGTCTTACAGTTCAGATAAGATTATTTCTGAAAGAAGAACTTCACTGAACAGGCTACATTAAAAATAATAAAACCAAAACTCAGTATTCTACTGAAAATGCTGCATTCCACATCAATTATAGCAGGAAACAGAAGGATTAGTAGACACTCTATTCATAGTAACCATTATGTGTAACAAATCACTTGCTTGTAGGAAAAACATAGTGTTGCCCCACTGACTCCAAGTTGGATCTTGCAGCTGGGGTGAATATATTATGTAATAATCAAGGTGTGTGATACACACAAACACCATGTTATTTGCTTGATCACAGGAAAAAAAATGATAGAATTAAGCTTTGATTGTCATGTGCAACAGTCGATTAATAACCCGACCTTTGTTTCTCCCAGTGCTCTCAAACCTGTGGTGGAGGTATACAGACTCGCGAGGTGCTCTGTAAGCAGCGTCTTTCAGATGGCAGCATTTTGGAATTACCAGAAACCTTTTGCTCCTTATCGAAACCTATGTCTCAAGAGTTGTGCAGCAATGAAGACTGCCCTGCAGAATGGCATCTGACCGACTGGTCTCAGGTAAGGCCCATGTAATACTGTCACTTTGTCCTTGGCATGTTTATTCTAATATGTCATTTTGTTTTTGTTTATAAATGGTGGCAGAGGTTTTAGTGGTATGGAATATTTGCAGCTGTTATAACTTGACTTCTGAATTACAGTGTTCCGTGACCTGCGGAGAAGGCACACAGACACAAGGTGCTATTTGCCGGAAAAGACTGAAAACTGGAGACTACATCGTGGGCAATTCCTCAATGTGCTCACACTCTCCTCTCCATCAGTTGGTCCGTCCTTGTTCAACAGTAGCTTGTCCAAGTAATCACCATTACTTTTCTTTTTATTTGCATGTATTGATATTATACCTTGTCAGCAGTTTGAATGCATGGATGTAAATATCTCCTCTATATGAGTGTGTTTTAAGTACAGCCGCAAGGTTACATACTGAACCAATCAATCTCAGGTATTTTCAGCACCTAAAAAAAAGGTGCGCTAAAGGATATATGTCATATACTACTAACAAATCCTAAGAACATATTCGCTTCACAGTGTGCAGCAAGGATTTTAAAATGTGCTAATACACTTTATGAAGAGTACAATTTGTTTCGTTTACTTGGGTATTGCTCTGTTTTAAGAACTTTGCTTCAGAATTGGTACTAACCTTTCTAATGTTATTTTTATCAATAAATTGTATATGATTAATATTGCATATTGATTAATTTCACAGAATGTATTTTTGCTCTGCGCATCTCATGATTGCTAACAGTAATTAGAGTCTGACATTTTGGATTATAACCACTTTTTAAGCATAAAGGCAAGTTAGATGTACTTTCTGATGTATTAAGCATGTTATTGTTTAAACCAATGTAATGTTTAGCCATGTCTTGTTAACTCAATAAATGACATTACCTTTTGTCTTAAGGACCCAGGCCTACACATAAACAAAACCCCCAAATCACAGGATTGAGGAAAATCTATATTCAAGTAGAAAAACAGAAGAAGTTGCAGTTTGTTGTAGGAGGATATGGCTACCTGCTCCCAAAGACCTCCCTTGTACTTAGATGTCCTGTCAGGAGGTTTCGAAAGCCACATATCATTTGGGAAAAAGATGGCAGGCACTTAATTAGCTCAGAACATGTTACTGTGGCACCCCATGGATATATTAAAATACATCATCTCAGGCCTACGGATACCGGCGTTTATTCCTGTATGGCTGGACCTAGCCAAGAACATTTTGTTATCAAGCTCATTGGAGAGAACAACAGAATTATCTCTCAGCCTCCCAATTCAAGAGAAGAAGAAGCTATAAAGAAAATCAAAAAGAATGAAGCTTATAATCGTCCAGAGAAACAACAAAATGGTAACCTGTTTAACCGGAGTAAGACTGACAAACAAATCACTGATCCTAGTAATAGGTACGATAATATTGTTTCTAATCTTCTAGCACTAAAACTTCTCTCTGACCAAAATGCCGATGCATCAGAGCCACAAGAATCGCTTGAGAGGAATTTATCATCAGAGGAAGACCATGTTGTTGAGCACTCCCCATCACACACTTTTGTTACAGACCTTAAGCGCCTTGACGATTTCATTAAAACATTATCTCAGCAACCTTTCGAGCTTCAAGAAAACAGTAGTAGACTCCTCCTAAGACAATTAGCTCAGGAGCTGATTAGAAACCATCCAGAAAGAAATGAGCCTCTCGTATTTAAGACAGAGCCTAAACAGATCAGTTTGGGAACCTCAGAGCACTCATTATACAAACCAGTTTCTGGTTTCTCTAGTCCATGGAGGGCGTCACTGGAAGCTGGAGAATCTGAGACTCATGAGTCAGTGCCAGGGCACGCTCTCAGGAAACCAGTCATATTGAGAAAGATATCTGCAGCCCAGCATTTCTCCGCTTCAGATGTGATCACATATATTGGACAGACTGTGGCATTGGCCAGTGGGACACGCAGTGTTCTTCTACACTGTGAAGCAGGTGGAAATCCAAAGCCAGTAATAAGCTGGTCCAAGAATGGAGCTGAAGTCATCTATAGTAACAGGTAAGAAGGTAATTTTGTCTACTTTCATCATTATTTAACGGAGATGGTGGATGGACAGGCTGATAGATGTCTATGATATTAGTGGGTAACAAGGTTTGTTCACTAAATCATGATGGATTCATCAATAGAAATGGAACAGGGAAATTGCAAAACTCAGGCCAAAATAGCAGAGTTGGAATAATAGATGGGTTGCAGACTTTCTCCAACTTAACTATTAATGTCTTATATTTACAATATTAACTCTTATCAAGTTATCACTGTGAATAGGCCCCAATGGAATGTTGTGCTTCAGCCAAATTCAAGTATTTTAAGTCCATCAAATGCATACAAGACACACAAATAATATCCAGAGAGGGGGGCAAAGTTACTTTCTTTGGGACTAAACAAGACGTTTACAAGTACAGTTCAATTTAAAGTACTACATTTCCTTGCAACTGAGGTCAATTCTTTGTGTGCTTTTATATGATAGTTGAATTTTCCTTCTAATCGTAGAAATCTGCAGACCATTATATTTATGTTCATACACTATATGACTGGTTATACGTCTCGTGCATAGTTTATCACTGTAAAGCCAGCATTTCTCCATCATGTCTGTCCACTAAATCCTTCTGTGAGGTTTCAAGGCTTTCTAGTCGGATATGCATGTTAATGTTTACATTCATGTGTGAGCGTCTGTACAATCATGTTTCTGCTTTCTCAGATTAGATAAGGTCAGTGCCATTTCAGCACCCAAATAAAATCGATGATAATTTGAAATATGTCCCACAAGCTAAATGTGAGAATAGGTTCCTCAATGTAAGTATAATCTGTAGACAGAAAGTCATATAGAGGGCAGAAGACGATTTACCCATCTGACATGCTTCTACATAGTAATGAAAATATATCCGGAAATTCCAACTCTAATGTGCACAGTCTAAACCCTTTGATATTAAAGATAACAAACTATATTTAAATACATATGTACATTCTTTAAAGTAGCTGCTATGTTGTGTCCTTGAGGTCAGATACTTCATGTTTTTAACGTTTAGACCAATCTTGATCACTTGGATGAACATTATTTGTACAGTAAATTGCAGATGCTTCAAATGATGTTTATTTACTATATGAGCTTTATTGTTATTATTCATGAAATTTAATTCTTACATTAGTTTATTGATATTTACATGTTTTAGTCCAAATGTTGCTAACAGCATGTCCCTGAAGGGCCTCAATCCTGCAGTCCCGATTTTCATTCTCTGGTGTTTAGCATATAATGAATAGTGAGCATGTCCGTCGGTTTGAGTGATAGTGCTGACGCTCCCACTCCTTGCAAGGTAGCACTGACACTCCTCATCCCACGCCCCGCCTACGGCATCCCTCATTGGATGGGGAAGAAGTTGAATGATATTAAACTGTGACTATGACTTATTCAAGTCCAAATGACTTACTCCATCAATTCTAATTATTTTATGATATTGTAATGATTATTGTGTTTTATTCAATGAATAAAGTTTTATTCAAGCACTAATTAAGGAAGCTAAACACTTCCCTATTATGTGCTTCAAGGATCACTACTAGCTGGACCTTCCCTTTTTGTGTGTTTAAGTTAAATAATGATAAAAATGAATGGAGTCATTGACATTTGAAATCTATATGTTAAATGTTTACTTTACACACAAATATCAGGTCTGCTTCTACTGACTCACCCACTCAGCTCTCAGCATCTAGTATATGATAACTGTATAGAATCTGTTCAGAGTTGACTCAGCCCTTCATGATTCTGAGTGAAAAAAATCAGTAGCAGTACATGGGTAATAGTAATATCCCTATGGATGTTGGGCAGTAGTTGAATACCTAGGACATACACTAAAAAAAAGTCGCCACCAAAGAAAAAGGTCACACACTGTATTATTTAATTGGACCGCCTTTAGCTTTGATTACGGCACGCATTCGCTGAGGCATTGTTTCGATAAGCTTCTGCAATGTCACAAGATTTATTTCCGTCCATTGTTGCATACATTTTTCACCAAGATCTTGTAAAGCAAAGCCTTCTCCAGCACATCCCAGAGATTCTCACTGGGGTTAAGATCTGGCCAATCCATGTGTGAAAGTGATGTCTCATGCTCCCTGAACCACTCTTTCACAATTTGAGTCTGATGAATCCTGGCATTGTCATCTTGGAATATACCTGTGCCATCAGGGACGAGAAAATCCATGGATGGAATAACCTGGTCATTCAGTATATTCAGGTAGTCAGCTGACCTCATTCTTTGGGCACATAATGTTGCTGAACCTAGACCTGACCAACTGCAGCAACCCCAGACCTATTGGCTTAGTTAAATCCAGGTGGCGACATTTTCTTTGGCCAGGCAGTGTATTTGACAACTAGACGATACCTTAACAATACACCTTTCCTGCTTAAATACATGTTTATTGTTATATTATCTAGAAGATGAAAACATCCCTGTGCTCAGAGGGATGTCTATATATTACATTGAGCACCCATTATCCTAGTGTACATATCTGGTTACACAAAAGAGCATGACCAGCAATTAAAATCCATATCCAATCATACATTCACTAGTTCTTCTCAGCTATATTCTCCATGGAGATCCATTGTTCAAATCCATACATCTCTTAGAGGAATATGTCTATTTATGTCACATGGGTGGCATTACAAAAGATTTACTTACAGCAACATACATTGAAATATGTCAGAACACTTGCGAGATATTATGATTGTGTTTGATATAAAGAGGCTCATTAAACTATTGGACTTTAAATATAGTAAATAGATTGGATGGGGAGATACATACAGAAATCACAGCATTGATGGAAAAATATTACTTATTTTTTAATATATTTTTTACTTTATATTTTCCAGCTTTGATGTTCTTTTTGTTTCGGCATATGATCATGTTTTTAAATGAATTTTTTATGTTTTCAAGTAGACTATAATTTGTTAATTTACCAAGACCACATGGATTCTTATTTGAAAAAGAACATATCTCTAAATAGAGACCTCATGTAAGAAGAAGTATTAAGTAACTGCTAGTTCTGGCATTAGAATCTTTAACTAAGCCATTCAGGCATGTTTTGGATTATTTCTATAGTTAATAATTACAAAGTATTATTTGTTATGCTTAAGTACAGCTTTTTCTTGGTCTCTTTTCCATGCTGTGTCTTCTAGTGGGCCTACATGTCAGCTGCTGTGGTTACCAAACTATCGTTTAAAAGCTTCATTCAGGATTAGACACCCCTGTGTCTTCTAGTGGGCCTACATGTCAGCTGCTGTGGTTACCAAACTATCGTTTAAAAGCTTCATTCAGGATTAGACACCCCTTGCAACTGTCCTGCTTTGTGTGGTACAGTCCCAATTTGGGACAACTGTGCTCCTCACCCAGTGTAGTACTTTGGTATCATAGTTCTTTGAAACACTCAAGTGAAAAAGATCATTTGCACATGTACAACCAAGGCTCTACCAATATCCGTTACAAATTTATTTTAACAAATATCAATCTTTACCAAATGATGGAGAATGTAAGCAATTACAATGTTTTTCTGTGTTATATTTATGTGTGAAAAAGCTTTATCATGCAAGTTTTTCTTCGTCTTATATCATTTATGTGTTTTAAACAGGATCCTTCTGAAGTCAGATGATTCCCTGCAGATTCTAGAGCCAGTGGAAGCGGATGTTGGGTTCTACACCTGCAATGCAACAAACTCATTGGGCTATGCATCTGTATCTATTGCCATCACTCTAGAAGGTACATTAACATCTTAAAGTAACATTGCGATATACAAGATAATACAACTTGAACCTCTAATAAGTAAATATATATAATTCACTTCCAATACTCTGGAGATTGCCTCTTTTGATGTTTTTGCACCAGAATGCCATCTTCTCTTGGTATGTGTTTTTTTTCCATTGCTGTGCCTTCAACAACTACTGTGGTGAAAAAGGCCCCTGACATTGGCTGCAACTTTTCACCTTAAAATTCTGTTAGTCTCTCACCTGCTATGAAGGACTGTTTCATGGTGCACTATGTTTCAAGGCAATACTGAATTAGGCAGAATAAGTACTTACGGTTAGTAATAATGCATGTCCGTTTAACTAACCTCTGCCCACCTAGTCTTTCTGGTTTGGGTTATGCCCCTGTTTGTGCCTAAATACCACAAAAATCAGATGCCCACCAAGGAATGGTGTTGTTTGAATAGTGTCTCTGATATCTTTTCAAGAACCCCTCTAGGATTAGGAAAAATACTTTGGGGATACAATTTCAAAAGGCGCCTGAAATGGGTTAAGTGAAGTTTGGGCCTGGATGTGGCAGATACACAGGGGCCTGAGGTTTGACAGGTTGAGACCACTGCTGTAGAGGACTGATACATGAAGT
The DNA here is from genome assembly GCA_036172795.1 of Pelodytes ibericus. Lineage (NCBI taxonomy): Eukaryota > Metazoa > Chordata > Amphibia > Anura > Pelodytidae > Pelodytes > Pelodytes ibericus. The sequence goes on from CM069860.1 coordinate 60,676,140, forward strand.
AGAGAGCCTTGCTCGCAAGATTACACTATAGAAGGGTGATAAATTAGGTAGTGAGCCCTGCTTTCAAGCTTACAATCTGATAACCGATACAGGTAAAGAGCCCTGCTTTCAAGCTTACAGGGTACAGCAGGCACAAAGGATAACTTTTAGTTGTATAGGGAACAGAACAAAACATTAATGCTTAAAGGAACAGAATATTAAACCTTGTTTAACCCTTGCCTCCTTGAAGGAAGCAAGGGTTAAACAAAACATGTCCTGGGACATTTAAGTAAACTCGACGTGTATCTTAATAGATACATGCAGGTTTACTATCTGCTGTGTCTCACGTGCGAGACACAGCAGCTCCTGGTTGTCGTCAGATCTGGTTTGTGGTGTTGCATATGTTATCAGATCTGGTTTGTGGTGTTGCATATGTTGTCAGATCTGGTTTGTGCTGTTGTGTATGTTATCAGATCTGGTTTGTGGTGTTGCTTATGTTATCAGATCTGGTCTGTGGTGTTGCGTATGTTATCAGATCTGGTCTGTGGTGTTGCGTATGTTATCAGATCTGGTCTGTGGTGTTTTGTATGTTATCAGATCTGGTCTGTGGTGTTGCGTATGTTATCAGATCTGGTCTGTGGTGTTGCGTATGTTATCAGATCTGGTCTGTGGTGTTGCGTATGTTATCAGATCTGGTTTGTGGTGTTGCGTTTGTTATCAGATCTGGTTTGTGGTGTTCTGTATGTTATCAGATCTGGTTTGTGGTGTTGTGTATCACATGCATTTTTCCTGCTAAACAGTAATATAGTTACAATTCCTTACATTTGAGGTGCCTGACACACACTTGATTGCAGTGTGTCATAGGTTTCCCCTGTAGTGAACATATAATTGTTTTTGTTTTCTTCCCATAATGATACGTAAACTGATTCCTGCCATTAAATGTAAAAACAAAACATATGTTGAAGAATGTTTCATCCTGAGCATTAGCTGTTTGTAAGGTAGGGCGTGGTATTCCTTCTTTCTGTAAACATGAATTTCTTAATTTTCCACATGTGAAACCATAGATGCCCCTACCTCCTAGTTACCAGTTACTGGATTCGAGCCATGTGGGATTTAATCCATTATTGCTTCTGTTACAGTATCAATGGGAATATTTCCACTGTTCTAATATACTGCACACACCATGCCATCACTGTAGATTTTCATATGGGTGATCCCAAAGCACGTCCATTGTTGATGTTGTATATACATAACTTTGTCAACACTTTTCTTGTTTCAGCTGTTTGATTCACCTTGATGTTTTATTTGTTTTAATCCTGCTATAAACTGTTTGCTCTTTCTGCCTGTGTATAAAACACAATATCTTGGTACATTTTCTTCCACTTCCTTTCATTACCCTTCATGTTTTCTTGTGGCTATGTACATGTTTGTGGCCTTGAAGATTTCACTGACAGAATATCTAAGAAGCACTGTGTATTTAGTGCTGTGCACTGATAGTAAATAGGCAAGTCATTTTATTGTTGCATGGGGCCAGTAAAGCCCATATTCCTTGAGTTGTTTGGATTTCTAAAAGATGATGTTATAAATTATAGCCTGGAAAATCCCAGGCATACATCTAGTACTGCTATGTCATATCTGGCCAAAATACATTGATTTCTGCCACCTTTGACTACTCATCTTGACTCAAACGTCAAAGCTCAATATTGTGCCATTATTACACCATATGTGTGTATAGAATAACCACAATTCTGCACTGAGAGGGTTAACATAATTGGCCTCTATTATATACAGGGTACTTTTGTTCAATAAAGCCATATTCTCTTCAAGGCTTGAAGAATCAATCTTCTCTGACCTCTACTACTCCATAAATACATGTATGGATACTTTTAAGTCTTGCTTGCTTGCTCTCCTGTGGTCTCACCATCCATTTTAGATTAGCTAACATGGGTTTAAATATGCTTTGTATGGATATCCTGCTGCTAAATAGCAGTCTCATCTCACTACAGTGCCCCCTGGTACCTATTTATTTAACTGTCTTCACTCAGGCAACTCTAATGTGCATTATGTGTCTTGTGTTTAGGAAAGCCATTAATAAAGACCTCCAGGAATGCTTTGATCAACACCAATGCTCCTTCCATCAGTGTCGACATTGGTAGCGTGGTGAAGACTGTTCAAGGAACTAATGTTACCATTCACTGCCAAGTCGCAGGTAAGATTCAGTTAGGAAATGCAAACCACAGTGCTAAGCAGCACATCAGTCATCAATATGTAGTCATCCAATATGGTATTCGTAGACGCCATACTATATATAACTGTAATGCATGGGGAAAATATTTGGATGTTGTTGGATGTCCTTATTGATATTTATGATGTAAAATATAACTATATATGTGTACAACGCTCATAATAAATAACACCAAGATGTAATAATAATCATACAGAATAGTAAATAAAGTGCTTAAATTGCAATAGAATTTTTCACAGCAGCAATCCTATTAAGTAAGTTTCAGGGAGTGCCTACAGCAATAAATAATGCACAAAGGGAGCGACTGCTCTGAAAACCCAAATCTAAATAGTGAAAACATGGACTGCGCCAAGTCAGGTCTAAGTCCTCGGGACAGCAGTCCGAAACGCGTCAAGCCATTTTCTGTCAGCTTTTGCGAGGTATGACTCCTAATAAATATCTTGGAAAAGAAAATATAGGAGTAAGTGGAACTAAACTTTTTTTTTTTTTTAGTTCAGTGCTTTATAACATTGAGTCATTAATTAAATTAAATTATTTTTTAGTAGGGACTTCTTTGATATTGCTTTTTAATGTATAGAGTCCCCAGTCCCACCCACTTTACCTCCTGACCCCTTGGCTCTGCTGCAGGGTCATGAACATCGGTGGCACAATGCATTATACACGGCATCGCCGGCACTGTCTCTGTCGGTTATGCTGATTTCCAAACTAGCCGACAGAGATCCATGCACACGTGTGCAATGGAGAGCACGCTGTCATTGGTGAATTTAAAAAAGTGAAGCAGAAATTGGGTTGGTGCACTGAGAGATCTCAGTGCACCTGTAGAGAGAGAGGAGAGAAAATTACAAAATGGCGTCTACGCTCACATTCTACGCTCACATGACCACTGATGTGACAACAAATGTAAGTGAATGCAATAAATGAGTTTAAAATGGATTATTAACTGAACAAGATAGTTTAATACATGTGCAGACTTCATCCAAAGTTTAGTTCCACTTTAATTACTTTTATACTAAGTGCATGAAGCTAATTATTCTACATTTACTTTTTTTACTAGCTTGTCTGACTGTAAAAGTGTGTCATCTTTGTTTTGTAGGTTATTATTACATGCCTGCTTTATTTTTTCTTCCCTCTTCATAATTTTGGATAAGTTGGTGGGCAGAATGGTGAAGCATTTGCAGCAATATTGTAGAGAATGATTATCCAGAGAGAACGGTCATCACTGTAGGAATTACCATGCTGCAATACATTTTATGAATGTCGCTATATCCTATGCATCCAGTTTAGAAGATATATTGGCACAGCCATAATAAACTTAATCCCCCCCTCCCCGTGCAAACAAAATTTTGCTTTGTTGAGTTTGAGTGATTTTTGAGGCCCTAATGCTTACTTTTCATTTTACAGTTTAAAGAATTCCTGTGTAATGTGAATATTATAAATACATGTTTTTATATTCCTATAATGTATTTTTTCTATAGACACTGTTTAAAAACAAATCAAAACCCACACAGTTAGACTGGTGTGAGTAAACAAGTCTGAGTATAGAGTCTGGCTCTCTTTTTTCCCAGAATACTTCTGAGGAAGGGTCTGTGGGAATCTCCAGTCAATCTGTTCTTTGCAGTACGTAATTCGTTTTTCCCCCACTGTCACACACTAGAGTCTTGGGCTTAAAAAAAATCTACCCAAGGAATAATTGGATTAACACATCATGCAATGCAGGCATGCGAGCCACACTGGCTTGGGCCTGTCATGTTTTTATGTAAGCAAGTTATCTTTTGTATATTTTTTTCCAGTCCTTTCTTGATTATGTTGAATTATAAATCCTTCCAAGCAATGTATATTTGAATGTAACTATTGACAATACCTTTAAATTTACATTGAATTTAATGAGATCTTGGCTACAGATTGCTTCAAAATAACAGTATATGAGGAAAACTAACAATTGTCTCTTTGTATTCATATACAATTGTTACTCTCTATGATGCTTTAAGAGTTTCGAACTATGTTTTAAAGGCTGTGAACAAAATGTGGACTTTTACCACAAGTTTATTTATTTGTTCTTTTTTAGACTCCTGTTGAATTGCTTTGCCATTGTGTAACCCCTTGCTTACCAAACTATTTTTGCCTTGTCTTACCCTTGGTGACAGAGGCTATTTTAACACTTCTGCGGTGTTTGCGTTTAGCTGGAATTTTCCTCTTTTTTATTTAATGTACCCAAACCCTAGATCTAGGGTTAATTTAGATCTGGGGTTAGTTTGGGATTTTTTTTTTAACATTTTTGAACTCCAGAGGCAGTCTAGCAAAAAAGTAATGGAAGTGAGCTCTGATCACTTCTGTTGCTCTTGCCAGCTACAGAGCAGATCCATATGGTAAGGGCATGCTGCTGTCTAATATGGTGCAATGGCGATGCAAATTTTGTTGCTGCTTAATACCTTAACATCAAAGCATTACAGCAATACTGTTTGAGCTGCGGAAGTGATTATTGAACGCTTCCACTGCTCGTTTCAACACAGGATGTTTATATATGTTCTGTGTCATCAACCCTAGGAAGACAGAGGACATATACAAATATCCTGTGTAGCTTAGAGCTTAACTGTAACAGAATACCATTTCAATGTAATGCGCCTTGTATGACAGTAATTTATTGTTGAATTATTGAACTCACCTGCAACTTGCCTTTCAGAGAATAGAGCCCAAATAAAATCATCTGAGGACTATTCGCAGTCCTAAATAGATATGTAGAATAACTCATTTAAGTATTGGTGGGTTAAAGGTGATGGATGAACCCCTCCATCTCGGTAGAAGAGGCTTTATCAGGATCCCTTAGAGTGGTGGTAGCACTGTTAATGTGTGACTTCTCTAGGAAAAGTAGACCCATTGGCTTGTTTGGTTTGTAGATTTGAGTTTCCCTCACTGCTATGTGACATTGTATTATCCATTCCAATACATCTATTTTGCTGTGGATTAAGTGACAGGTTTACATCTTAACCATTTAAGGGCCCAGTGAAGCTTTGAAAGAATTTACATTTGTGACCACAATGGCTATTACCATTTATAGCACAAGTTGACTTATGTCAAGCAACATGTACTATAAAGAGATCCCGGTTAATATTTGTTTAGCTGTTATTAGAATAACTCTGCCATTATGTGCGTCATACCCCGTTTCACTATATAATGTTATAAAGCAAAGCAGGCTGACATTAGATTGTTCATTCTTCCTCTATCTACATGAGAGATCTTGTTGCAAGCTTTAGAGGAGAGGCCAGCATTAGGATCACCATGGCCCCCAGTGGGAAAGTGCAGACATGAAGTTTTATGGTGTGCTCCCTACAGACAGTACAGAGTGAGTATCACAGTGACGGATGAGCTGCTCTGTATAAATATGACATTTGGCTCCTACTACCAATGCCAGGAGACAGTTGAATAGCTTGGCCGCTGACAGGCTGTGATAAGTTACAGCAGAAGATTTCTTTCGAGAAAAGACTGGGGATATTGAGTAACCCTGAAGGTTACAATATCTTAATGGAAGTGCATCAACCCTGCCCACACAGAGCCATATTATCATTTCTAGTTTGCTATTGCTCAGCTATTCTAAAACAATTTTAAGTAGATATTGTTTAGATATAGATCCACAGAATCTATATGGGGCTTTAAAAATGAGCCTTTGCTACACTGTAGTTATATGATACATTTAATATAGTATAAACCCAAGAGGCGATGGTTAAATCGTGTAGTCTTGTCCAATGATCAAAATTAATTAACACTTTAAAAATAATAATGTTAAGTCATTTATATCTCATTCTGAATGGGGAACTCATTAATGATTAGGTGAGACAACACAACAAGATAAAGCTGGAGGCAATGATGTCAAGTGTCTATTAAAGTCTCTGTGCACCACCTACCTACTATTTTGTGTACATAGGGCTGTACACATGAACGGTATTTGTTTACTACTGAATTTTATTTCCAGTCCTTTTTTTTTAGTGCAATAGATTTTCATTTATTTTTGGATTGACCTGATTCCACAGGCCGGGGATCTAGGAATCGAAGAGTTACCCCTCATAGCCTCGAGTTTAGGTCTAATTGCTTTCAGTGAGAACCATGTGCTTGAGTTCACCTCAGGGGAAAATCACTGAAGTATAACACACATTGACAATGTGCCTAAGACAAATAGTGCCCCTATTTTGGTATATGAAATGTTGTGACGTATTTGTTTTATGTCAGATTTCCTTACTTACCTTATATTCAATTTTTATTTACTTTAAATGCTTGTATTTCAGATTTTCTTTTATAATCTGTGTGAACATTAGTGTTGTATACTATAGGGTAACAGACTTTTGGATAAAAGCTCTTGCGCAGGCTAATACATTCAAAAACCCATCAACGAGTTTCTTACCATAGATCTGTGGATCACAGTTGAATGCATCGAGAGGGTAATGTACTCTCGCCACCTTGTGGTAGAGCTTTGAAAAACAAGGCAAGCATCCTATAAATTCTGTTTTATGTTCACTGATCGTCATAATTCAAATATTATAGAAAATGCAAACAAAATCATCAGCATAACATTAAAAACTATAATATAGGAGGTTATTTGCTGCATTTGAAGGAATTCCAAAATGAATTTTCACTTGGAGATATAGGTCGCATTAACAGCATTCTGCTAGTTAGACTGCTACGTGCTAATGACTACCTTCAAATACACCTTTCGATAACCTGGTGTATGCTTTCTATTGAATTAACCCTTTGAGCAGCAAAGAGTTTGACAAGTCACCTGTCTACTAATGAATTATCTCAAGAAGGACTAAACCCATTTGAAAGATACAGCAGAAAGCTATCTCTATTATTGAAGTGCCTGTGTGTTACACCACCAGGGATATAAAAGATGTCTGTACAAGGACACCAGTTCTGTGAATGTCCATAGAACATCATGTCCATCACATAGTGCAGTAAAGTTCCACCATGAACAATGCTGGTGCCTACCCCTGATCACCACACATGGCCAATAGCTGGAGAGGAGTCCTAGTCAGTGCTCTCTTGAAACAGAGCTGCAGCTCGGTAACATGGCAACCTGGAAGACTATGTGAGGTTCCCAAACATAGGATCACTTTTAATTTAATGCATCGTTCACAAGCCCTTTTAATCAGGCAGAAGTGAACTTCCATTTAGTTAAAGCTTGTTGAACAGGGTTTTTAGTTCTTCTTTGCTCTGGATAACCTGTTCCAGCCCAAGGTAGTGGAATAGTTAAAGATATAATGGAAGCCCTGGCTGTTATTCTGCTGCATTCTTGTGTTCCTGTCACTATTGAGAAATGGATAATATATTTATTTCAGGCATTCCAGAAGCAGAGGTCAGTTGGTACAGAAATAAGAGCAGATTGCACCCTGCCCCTCACCTGACTGATGCATCTTTATCCATTGGGAATGTAACAGAGTCTGACCAGGGACTGTACACCTGTAAGGCAGCCAATGTGCACGGAGACGTGTCAGAATCCACACAGCTTCATGTTTTAGGTAAGAACACTAACATTTTCAGTCAAAACTTCTAAAAAGCACTTTCCACAGTAGGTGTACTTGCAGGAAATCTGAACACACAATGAGAGTTCATTTATTGATGAAAATGGCAAGTTTAATGGGTAACATTGCAAAGCAATGCCACAAGCAGGACAGTTCAGCAAAGAAAGGCTCACAGAGCTATCTAAATCCTTTATAGAACGGGATCCAATAAATTCAGTCAGTCATGGGTATGAATTCATTTTGGATCTAGTCTGTTACCTGCACCACATATGTATCTGTATGTTTTGTTTACCCCATGGTACATCACTGTAGTATACAATGGCACTTGTAAATGAAAAAATTATAATAGTAGTTACATAGATCGGGTTGCCACCTTTTCTTCAAAAAAATACCGGTCTTGGTACTGTCTCCATAGACTTAACATTGGCCTGATGACAATTTTTTACCGGCCTGCCGGTAAAATACTGGCCAGGTGGCAACCCTATAGATAGATAGACAAACCAACATAAGGGTTTTAACAACTCTCACTAACTTTTCTGTTTAAATCGGAAAAAAAAAAAATAAACATTACCAAACAATAGAAATCCATGGACCATTTTAAAACTTTACCACATGCTACAGTTGGATGTTGGCATGCACCCATAATGCTTTCATTTTTAAACATCCCCAGGCCTGGCCCAGGACACCTATGAAGTAGAACGTTTACAATTGCTCTATGCTGAAATTGAGCCAGGAACACCGTTTGTGCTGACATCTCCAAATGGAAACATCCTGCAGGTTAATCTTGGGGGCTCGGCCCTGATAGGTAAGTAACACAATAGTTACGCTTTAACTAAAATTATGCGAAGGTCTGCTAAATTTATTTCAACTCACTTCATAGGGTTGAATCTTGGAACTGATCATGGTGACAAAATCCTAAATGTTACTCAAAAGCATAATGAGACAATTATTTAACTTCGCTATACAGGAAAGTATATGCTATATATACATACAAATAAACCCTAGATGTCAAATGATTTCAATTAATCTGGTATAAATTGTGTCTTTTAGAATGGTCAAATATATAAGTTCATGTTTAGATTGCTATTGCAGCCAGATAGCGGAAGATGATTGGTATGACTATTTTTGGTATTTTCTGTTGCTGTGCATTATCTGATATTCCCCATCCCCTCCACCCCAACTATGTTGTTAGAGAGGGGAGACACCATTGGATTTAGGCTAACATGGTGATACAGTCCCCCTCCATGTTGCACAATGACCAATTGTGCAAAATGTGCTGCTACATCTAGTTCTTGCTGTCACTAGCAGTGTGCCAGAAGATTGTGAGAGAGCACCAGTGTAGATGCCTGAGATGACCAATATCACTGGTCCCACCGCTACACCACCAATTTCCTCCCAGAGCAAGTAAGTAGGGGTGCCACCTGGCCGGTATTTTACTGGCAGGCCGGTTAAAAATTGGCTTGAGGCCAATGTTAAGTCTGTGGAGGCAGTAGCATGACGGGTATTTTTTTGTAGAAAAGATGGCAACCCTACAAGTAGGAGGGGTCGAAATTGTGGTGCTTTTTGCTGGCTAAGTATCATAGGTAATACAGATCAAACAGTGAAGCGAATTAGCCAGTGATTGCTAACCATGACACTCCTGCTGTGTGGATGTCATTTTCCATAATACGTAGGCCAGGCTGAGCATCTAGGAAAATGTGCACACACCTGGAGTGCCAAAATATCAAGGGATGGAGCTCCGGAAATATTCCTGCAATGGGGTCCTCCATTGTCCTGTTTCACGAAGGTGCTTGTTCCCTGCGTGGCAGAGAACAGGAGCAAACAGTGAGTTACTGCTAGCGTTTCAGTGTAAAATTGAAATAAATACTGTAGCACATTGCTTCCCATTTTGTCTGCACTACAGGTGGAGTATCCCTTATCCAAAATGCTTGGGACCAGGAGTATTTTGGATTACGGATCATTTTGACCTATAAGATATATTAAAGCCTCTCAGCACTATACAGTAGTATCAATGTAAATACTATATAGAGCAAATACATCACTTTTACTGTGATGTAGCTATGATGCGAGGTATCTTTGAGAACCTGCCGCTGGGATAACGGATCATCGGATACTTAAGCTGTATTTAGAATACTACAAATTATACTACAACCTTGTAGGAAACCTGGCCATTTCCAATTGTTATTTTCTAACACAGTCTGACTAGCTATGTGAAATGCAGGTTTGTTAAGATTTGAAGTCACATGAAAGTCACAAGAAAGGGAAGAGTATCCTGGGGCTTGAAGCTGTATTCTGCTGGCACTTAACAAAGAGAGCATATCTTGGAATGTTTTTCTTTACCTTATTGTGTTTGTGTTGTTTTATTATATTTGCAAGAGGCTAACATCTGTCAGCTTCTCATGGTTTTCCAGCGTACTGCTCAGGATAAAATTTCTGTTTATGTCTCCCTGGCACTGGACATGACAGTAGAACACTCCTAGATATGCGATATGTTAGAGCAGGGATTTCCCGCATTTTTGTGTGGAAGGCCACATACCATGCAGACAGATATTTGTGTGGTGCGGATATTGTTACTTTCATGGGGTAATACAGTAGATTCTATGGACTTTGTAGCCACGTTTGGAGCTGAATAAAATCCACTGAGGTCCACATCCAGCCCACAGGCTGCCAGTTTCACATCATCTTCTTAGAGAATGTTCCATTACCTATGGTGCGATTTAATATAATGGAAACACTTCATGTATCTTTTCTGTTCCTTTAAGGAGCATTGATTTGCCAGCATTGTGACCAAAATTCATGTTGGTAGAATTAATAACAAGTGGTTGTTGTTAAAGTTGGATTATGGGTAATAATGCCCATACATCCTCCTGATGCCACTGGAATGAAGTCAGGAAGGAAAATGGGTCAATGCAGTTCTGCTTGTACATTATATAGATGTGTTATGGGTTCTATAAGCACACTGTAAACAATGTTTAGGTGACAGACACAATTTGCTGTTACAAAATGCTCTTTTCACACAGGATAAACTTTGAGGTTAAATTTATTTTCATAACAACTGTGAATATTTCTTCTGAGAATGGTGCCACTAGCTTGGCATCACTTTTTATTGTTTATTTTATTGACTTTATCAACATACCCATAAACTTTGGTGGAATGGTATAGCTTAAAAAATAAAACTGTTCTACATTACCCTTAGCAGCCAGTTGTGGACCTCGTTCAAAATCCACTTTATTCTTGGCAATGCTGAAATATTTGTATTGTATAAACCTACCTTCAACAGCTCTCATGGGCATTTAGCAGTTTCTTCTGGAAATGAATAGTTTGTACATTATTTTTTCGGCATGGTCGTTAAATAATTAATTCCTTGAGTATGTCAGGCAAAATGCATCTATGGATCACAGTGTGGCAGCAATTAATATGGCAATTTGCTACATTAATTGAGCATCAATGGAAAGCACTTTTTGGAATCTTTAAAAGTTTAAATAAGCCTTAATTTTCAAGTGCATCTGCTACATTTATATTGTATATTTAGATTAACCTCTTTGCTCATTATGATGTTTTATGTCATCTTATAATACATGGTCCAAACTAGAACACGGACAGCATAGAACATCCTCATGACAAAAGTGATGTCACTGGACATTTAGATTTTCAAAAACACCACCAGTCACTAAGGGGTTAATGTAATTTGACTCTGACATCACAACAGCCTTCTGAAAAGAAATAGCATTGAATTTAATGTAAACCAAAGTATGTATGAAGTAAATCAATGGAGACTCAATTTTGGAAATAATTCTGAACAGCATGAATCCCCATTGAAGTTGATTATAAACCAGACTGTCTAATTAGACAAAATGGGTGCACCCATTCCCCGGTGCAGTCAGCAGAGGTGTATTTTTAATCTCTTAATCATATTTCAAAATAACTTGGTTTTCATGCTAGTACAAATTCAGTAGCAAAATAGCAGATGTGGTTCAACAAAGATACTTTCAAGGTTATTAATCAAAATAAATAGAATTCATTAGTACAATGTGCCATGGGCTGAAATCACCACAGGATTAAACAATAAGAAGATTTCATTTTAATATTGATAAAAGATATTTTAATAGTGGATAGAAAATATGTTATTAGTGGATAGAAAGATATTTTTCAAGAGTCAAAATAGCTATATACAGTGATATCAGATAAGGTACACACCCAGCTGTTTGTCTGTAAGGCTCTCTGATATTATATGAAATGACATTACAGGACATGTTTGAAGTGGCTCTAATAGTATTAAAGCATCAGAACATTTCACACTATAGAAATGGTGTCTGTAAGCTCAGATATACCATGGTCATCCACCTTTTTTCATCTGATACTTCATGACTTTCTAACTTCTCATTCCTCCCCACTTCAAATTCATACATAACTGTGATATTCTATTTAAAATAATAGGTATCTATCAAACTTTTAGGGATGTCTGCAGGAGATAGAGCATGATTCATTTATTGTAAACATCTACAATACCTGAATAACGCAGTGCTTATATTCCAAGGAAAACCTTCAAAAACAGACGCATAGAAAGACTGTTAAATCATATTATTTAATGTCTCTGATAATAGGAAGTGCCTTAAAATTAGTTTTTGACAGTCAATCTAGAATGGTATTATTTTGCACAGCAAACCTCTTATAAATAAACAAACATTAGATCCATATGCACATTCCTAAATACATAACAAATATTCTGTGAATTTAAATATCATTTCTCCTGTTAGCATGTGTAACAATACAATTTGGCGTAAGATTTATCTGTGTACATCTTATCGGATGGGCATGTTTCCATGTAACATAACTGTACCTTTGTAGTTAAGTCATGTTTGTGATTCAAATTCAGCACTATTGGCATTCATCTCAGTGGCTGCTGCCAGTTTTTATATTAGAGTATTTAACTAGTATAACTTTTTTAGTCCAGTTGGAATTTCTAAGCATGGGAACAGATTGTGTCTACATCGAGCCTGTCTTTTGTAGTTTATAGCATCACATTTAGAGGCACCCACCACTCGGCTAACTTTGGGCCTGCTGTAGAAGAGCTCTGCAAATTCAACAACCAGTGTGCTGTGCCACAAGGAGAATGCGTAATCAGCCTGTTCCATCACAGTCACAATGCCAGTTACACCGTGCAAAAGCAGATTCAGTAAAGGTACTCGGCACTACAAATTCATTGTGAAAAAGGTTGACGGAGAGCCAATGGGTTTAAATGTTGTTTTGCTGTGATGACAAAGACCAAGGGGGTCGAAACATTGCTTTTTGTGGTGAAATAAAACCTCTAGTGCAGAGCATATTGTTTGTGAATTCTGTGAAATAAAGTAAGTCACAATGAATTCGGAGGGCCAATTACCTTTATTTAATTTGTTTTTGTAATGGGATTGTGGATCCAGCATAGTTATTGAACCAGTTACACTGTGCAGACCACTCAAAACTAACACTGAGGTGCTCAAATCTGTACAACATATGACTGGTTGATGCAACTGTGCAGACATACATGGAATGTATTGAGTTAAGCGAACTCACAGAAACTAAGTGCCTGAGCATAATGAGAGATGTATCTCATTGCTGTCAGAACCCAGAGCTTGCATGGGACTATGTCTCAATTGCAGGCAGCATGTGTGGACTCACTGATGATCCAGAGCTCCTGATCTGAGGGGAATTGCTGAGTGAGGATGTCCTGAAACTGAGAACCACCGTGCAGCCGCCTAGGGTGAGCAACAAAACCAGGCAAAACAAAGGTCTCCCCAGCATCAACTTGATTTCTGACCCAGCCCTTTGCCTTGAATATAATGGAGCTGTGGGAGGGGGACACAATTCAAGAGAGGCTGCACAATGAGATGGTCGTAGAACCCAATGGCTCCTGCAAGTCTGGTTGCATTTGTGGTGTGCCACGGAATTCTGGGAAGAGCGTAGGTGTTCTCTGTTCCACAGAATTTAAAGGACAGCTGTTGTCAAAAATGTAGTTATGTTTATTTGAAAGATTACATCAGGTGTATACATTTAAAACATGTACTTGTGGTGTCCTGAGTTTTGGCTGCCTGGTCAGTTATCTAAATGTGTCTTAGTAAGTAAATACCAAAGTGAAAAATAGATTTATTTGGAATCTCTCATGTTAACAGGAAAAAAAGTCCAAGAACCTTCCTAATTGTGTACATTTGGGGATCCATGAACTTCGCCCATAAATTATAATCCCTGACATTAAAATAATTAAATATAATTTCAGTGGAAATGTTCTTAAGTTGTCAATCAAAGACTATATCTAATATATATATATATATATTCTAGACATAAGCATTTTTGTACTACGGATTGAATATTTTGCAAAACAGTGCAGAGCAGTGCTTGACTGCTTTATGTTTATGTTGGATCTGGGCCTTAAATTTTGAAACCTATTTGTAAAATATGTTTAACCTTATTATGTGTTTTACAATCCTCGTGATAATTTGGTAAAAGTAGCATATATTTTATTTGAAAATGAAACACTATATTTTCATATCTGATTACTTGCATTTTTTTAGTAGTTGTTTTATGTATGTTTACATACATAGAACAATGTCAATGAGAGACAACTGGTTAACACATTCTGGTTATTGATTATACTGTGACATGCATACAATATTTGGTAATAATTATGGCCAGGGGTAAATAATATCCCCAGGATTAGCTTCCCTTAGTTTGGTATGTTTTCTGCCCACTTCTTATGGGTCTTAAACTTGTGGTCTCGATGTGTTCAGTGAATCAGGGCCAATTTGGGTCAAATACCTGAGAAAACACATCTGGCATTTCAAAGCAAATTAAATTGGAAGCTTTCCTGCTTTGCTAAACTAAGAGAAAATATTCTGAAAAACCAAGTTCTAATTAAATTCAATTTGGACTAGAGACAGCTCAGGGAAACTGAGAGATTCTCGAGTAACCCAACTAAAGGGGACACAAAATTTCCCCTTCCGTTCCATGTGTGGTTCTAATAATTACCATACAGCATGGTCCGTGTGAATTGAGATTATTTGGATTATGGGCCTCATGTAATATTAAAGCACCTGTTTGGCTTGCACAGTGAGTTCAAAGTTTCCTGCATGCCACTGTTATTTGTGAGCATTTTATATCACTACGACTTTAGTTTGAATATGGAATGTGCTGTTTTTAAAACGCAGAAATGTCTGGTATTCCACTATCATAAGAATCTTAATGGACACCGGGAGAGATGGATTAGTAATGACTTGTATTATTCTTGTACAGAGGTTGTGTTTCAGTACGTGTACACACACGTTTAGCTCATGATAAAAAACCGTGTCAGTCACAAAAGAGAATAAATCAACATGAGGCAAATTAGCTTATTAAATTCAGTAACTATTTTATAATTATGACACAACATAAATGAAATCAAAGCCATAGCACCATGCTATCAGATAGTCCACACATTCAACAATTCCCACATGGAATCTGCCAATATTGTATGTGCAGCAACATATATTGTGGGCTACTCAGAAAAAGTGAGAGAAAAATGTAATCTCATCGACGTATCTATGCATTGTGCAGAGATATATCTGGTGAGTTTGTCTAGTAGGCAGTACTCGCCATGTTTGTCAGTGCATGTATAGCTAATCAGGTGACATGAAGCGGTCACCTCCAACTCTTGGAGTTAGGCATGAAAAGCAATGAACTAGAAGACCATTAGGAATGTCCCTGCTGTTTGTTCTACTCTTCATACATAACCCCTACCATTATTTGTTTCTCTATGTCTCTCTGACTGTCTGTTTTGTATGTTGAGACAACCAAGTGATGGCATTTTATGGATGAGTAATGCATATGAGATTCATCAGGATGCTGACAAGTTTATCCCAGGGAAAAGTGAGCACACAGGTCAAAAGGATTATCATACACGTTGTGTTTTGAGATATTTTTTTTACTCGGAACCACATGTTGAACCTTTTTTCTGTGCGCAAGGATCTTTTTTTTACAGGGATTAAGGCTGCTGTGCTCCTTAACTCTTTCGTTGGCCTTTCTACGAATGAATAAACAGAGTTCCTTGCAAACTTATCTCCACAATGTTTTCAAATTAGCCTTTATAGGTAGAATCTACTTAAACGGCTTTAAATAGATCATTTCAAAATAACTGAGCAATATAGAAGCATAAGTGAAACATCCAGTGGCATAGTATGAGGATAACCTGGGACATATTTTTTTATGGTACATAATATTGTATCCTCTGACCGACAGCTGCCATGCTTCCCTGTGAAGCACGACTGGTGATCTGAACACCGACTGTCACTCACTAATAGTACATACCATTGTTATTACTTGAATCAATAGAAGAGGCCATCAGACCCAACACACTGTAGATGGTGAAGTTCACCTCTGTTGGTGGCATTCAAAAACTGAGGTCTCGCTTTGCACTAGCAGAGAAAGACAGTCAGCCATTTTTGCATTTCTGATGCGTCCCATGGAAGTATTATGGCTGGCAGTCCGAGGATAAAGGGCATTGTCATTAAAAAGTACATGCCAGTTTAGCAGTATACTAGAAGCACAAGTTTAGTGGCACTTTAAGTGTATGTTTATGTACTTTTATGCTTTAATAGGTATAAATGTGCATTATGTTATGAATACAGGCTTTTATACCTTTCATAATTAATGTTATTCAAACTCCCATAGTTTCCCACCTTGGGGTCTGTATCAAAATGTGGTCGCACCTGCAACATAATCAATTAATCAGGGCTCCAACTGACCCTGAGGATAACCCTCCTCCCCGACATCATCTGAGAGACATGACCTCCTGATCAATGTTGGAGAAACAGTCCCGCCCAAGGACATCAGATGATGTTGTATCTGTCACGCACATGACAAATAAGAATTAAAACAGTGTAACTCATTGTAGTATCATCATTAATTAGCAATTAATTAGTTTATAATATTTTAAATATGGGCTGCCACAAAACTATTGAATGATACAATTCAGCTAATGTAACGCTGTCCTTTTGCAACAGTCATAAAGTATTCTCCGAAATTTCTGTTTGTATGTGTAAGACGCTAGTGCACACATGTCACTTACATTAACAGCAATAATTGTGAAGGTGATTTATAAAACTAAAGGTGGTCTAAAAAGCAGGACAATTCCTCTGGTTTCCATGGTGATTGCTCCACTTTTAGATGTTTGCGCCAGAAATGACTTCTCATGAGAGTGTTAGAGGTGTCATAAAACATGGGAAAGAGTCTTGTCCATTTTTTTTTGGCCAGCTCGTCAGTACATTGAATTGATAGCTGGGTTTAGGGAGTATCCTACATTTGGGGAGTTACTGCCCCTTTAAATACTATTACAGCAAATTGGGGCAACTTTTCCTATTTTGTGATAACACTACTGGTAAAGAGTTGCTTAAAAAGGCTCTAAGTGACAATGTATTCATTATAAAACCACACCTGCATTTTTCTAAGAAGCAGAAATACTATTTTCACAGTCCGAACTGTGCCAGCAGCACACAGCCAAGATACAGAGCTATATTTTGAAAGGGGCCTATCTTGGCACTAGCACATAAACAACCCCCTGCCACTCTCCTGGGACATCATTTACAGATTGGCTTCTGTAGCTAATAATGATTACAAAGCATGGAGAGGACAAAGCAGAGGTTTATGGGATTGTAGTTCATTTGAGTACATTTAACCCTGTTAAGTGCCTGAGTGGTTGCATTATGTTGTCAAGCTATGTGTTTCACAGAGGTAAAGCACAATAGAATTGTTATTATGTTTAACCTTACTGGGTTTGGCAGTGAATGGAGTATCTTACATGCACATATCATTTTAAAAAGCATCTTTATTTACCACTATTAATAAACAAATATAAACTAGAAATATCAATTCAATATAAATATATCAGAATAATTACCCAACCGAAAATAATTACCCAACCTAGGAGTAACACCTAAGGATACCGGATAACTAGACCCCCAACATATCAACTTTAAAATGGTTTGTCAAGGAAGAATCTTATGTAGTGGTTTGACTCAATATACATTGTATGTATGCAGGCTAACTGTTAATCCTGGTATCTGACAGGTGGATGCCAGTACTGTGCCTGTAAAAGTCATAAAGTGACATAAGAAAGTCTAATAATCCACAAAAGAGAAAGCAAAATAAAGGAAAAACAGGCTTGCCTAATGTATGAAAATATATCTGAGTGCTCGTCAGAGGTAGCGTTGTTCTGGATACAGATATGAGCTGACAGTTTCAGCACGCAGTAAGCCATTCAGAGTAGGCACTTAGTCACCACTCATGTCTGTCAGACACTCTGACTGAGGTCTGTTGGATCGAATTGTCTCTCTGCTAGTGCTGTCGCCTTGTTGATTATGTATAAAAAAATAAGATCTCTCGTTGCAGTAGCAGTGAGTGACCGATAGATATCGAATCAGTCAGCATCCTTTACATATAAAGGATTTGGATCACTTTTTGTTTTTTTACAACACAAATTAGTGGCACTTTAGAGTAAACTGTCATATCATTTAGACAGTGCTTGATACCAGGGTATAGTTAATGAAAATTCTTCATAAAGGCTTACGGCTTTATTCGTGAATTTGATACATCAAGCCAAAGTTGGTAAAATGCTTACATTCAACTGAAGCCCTAATGGGGCTTAATGGGAAATTATTACCAATTTGGCTACTTTGGACTGAAGTTTGACATTCCCTTATCAATTCCCTGCAATTTTCTCTTTCAGTCTTTGAATGCTATGCAGAGCAAAGTGATGAGTCAAGCAAGTGTGTTACTTATAATGGGTGTGTGGATAATCAAAGCTTTATATTATGTCTTTGGCAGGGTGTCCAGTGAAAGATGACTACATTCCCAGCATTGTCTGGTTTCACAGGAACCAACTTCTGGGCACAAGATCAAAACTGAGACACGAACTATTGGAAGGTGGTCAGATTCTTCGACTTAATAACCTGAGCAAGGATCATCAGGGAGAATATAGTTGTGCGATTAATAACCCGTCTGAATCACTCCTACAGAAGGCTTCCCTGACCCTTTCAGGTAAGACCACGCATTCTTTCAGGACCTTACACATATAAACATACTAGATGGATCCCCAACACGTGCCAAATCATTTTTTTACTTACTAGGGACACGTGTGAACGAAATGATACATTATATAAAATATAATCCTAATGTTTGCTATTTATTAAATAAATTACATTGAATGGATAGTGATGTGGCAACTCTAGTTGTGCACGTGCATACTTCATTGAAAAAGTTATATATACATGAAATATAGGTGCTGAGCCTAGCTTATTTTCTGATATCATATATAATTTAATGGCCTCAGACAACAGGAGCATCTAGTTGTAATATGCATGCTGTAAATATGATTAGAGAGGCTTTACTAAGGTGTAATAGTTAATGTGCTGGAAATGTTTAAATAATAGTCCTTTAGTGGACTCTTATGTGCAAATATTCAGTAACCTATGGTCCTAATGCTGGTCTTTTGGGAAATACGAACTGACCAACCAGTCTTTAAGGGTATCTCCCTTGTAAATCCCTTGTAGATACCAATAAAGGACATTGTATACTTCTGTTTATGAGTTTCACCTTATAGCACAGGGCCTAGGCATCTAACTGCAACCCTCCAGCTTCTGCTGAATCATCTAGTAGCCTTTTACTAGGGCCTAAGCATCTAACTGCAACCCTCCAGCTTCTGTCGAATCATCTAATAGCCTTTTACATAGGGCCTACACATCTAACTGCAAACCTCCAGCTTCTTCTGAATCATCTAGTAGCCTTTTACATAGGGCCTAGGCATCTGACTGCGACCCTCCAGCTTCTGCTGAATCACCTAGTAGCCATTTACATAGGGCCTAGGCATCTAACTGCAACCCTCCAGCTTCTGAATCATCTAGTAGCCTTTTACATAGGGCCTAGGCATCTAACTGCAACCCTCCAGCTTTTGCGGATCATCTAGTAGCCTTTTACATAGGGCCTAGGCATCTAACTGTAACCTTCCAACTTCTGCTAAATCACCTAGTAGCCTTTTACATAGGGCCTAGGCATCTAACTGCAACCCTCCAACTTCTGCTGAATCACCTAGTAGCCTTTTACATAGGGCCTAGGCATGTAACTGCAACCCTCCAACTTCTGCTGAATCCCCTAGTAGCCTTTTACATAGGGCCTAGGCATCTAACTGCAACCCTCCAGCTTCTGCTGAATCATCTAGTAGCCTTTTACATGGAGCCTAAGCATCTAACTGCAACCCTCCAGCTTCTGTCGAATCATCTAATAGCCTTTTACATAGGGCCTACACATCTAACTGCAAACCTCCAGCTTCTTCTGAATCATCTAGTAGCCTTTTACATAGGGCCTAGGCATCTGACTGCGACCCTCCAGCTTCTGCTGAATCACCTAGTAGCCATTTACATAGGGCCTAGGCATCTAACTGCAACCCTCCAGCTTCTGAATCATCTAGTAGCCTTTTACATAGGGCCTAGGCATCTAACTGCAACCCTCCAGCTTTTGCGGATCATCTAGTAGCCTTTTACATAGGGCCTAGGCATCTAACTGTAACCTTCCAACTTCTGCTAAATCACCTAGTAGCCTTTTACATAGGGCCTAGGCATCTAACTGCAACCCTCCAACTTCTGCTGAATCACCTAGTAGCCTTTTACATAGGGCCTAGGCATCTAACTGCAACCCTCCAACTTCTGCTGAATCACCTAGTAGCCTTTTACATAGGGCCTAGGCATCTAACTGCAACCCTCCAACTTCTGCTGAATCACCTAGTAGCCTTTTACATAGGGCCTAGGCATCTAACTGCAACCCTCCAACTTCTGCGGAATCACCTAGTAGCCTTTTACATAGGGCCTAGGCATCTAACTGCAACCCTCCAACTTCTGCTGAATCCCCTAGTAGCCTTTTACATAGGGCCTAGGCATCTAACTACAACCCTCCAACTACTGCTGAATCACCTAGTAGCCTTTTACATAGGGCCTAGGCATCTAACTGCGAACCTTCTACTTGGGCTGAATCATCTAGTAGCCTTTTACAATGGCAGAGAATGTTGCTTGTTGTAGTAGGGAAACATTTGAAGGGCCACAGTTGGACACTGAGAGAATGGGTAGGGTTCCGTCTAACCGTTTCTAACATGCCTTTATAAAACATTGTCATAGAAATGGATTAAATGTCCCTTTAAGCCTGAGTCGGAAAAGTCAGGGGCACGTGCAGGTCACATCTGCTGCTAACTTCTCACTTATCTAAATATTTGTCTACATAGAACTTGGATTATGGAATAATATATAGCGACTTACTGATTTGTGATTTTGGAGAATGTTTCTCTTGAATTTACAGTAGTTGGCAACATATATCTTAAAACAGAGTATTTGAAACATCAGGCATTGCAGTCCTTCAGAGACAAGTCATGCTATGGCCACAATTTTGTGTAAGAGCATTGCTCATCCTGTAGCAGAGCCTTTAAAAAAGCATTTCTACAGTGTAGTTTTCCAACGTTTTTAACACGTGCCAGATCTGTAAGCATAAATTATCCTTTGATATTTTCTAGTCATTATATGGATGTGGCAGCTATGACCCCGAGTAAATTTCATTAAATGGTCAATCAATCCTTTCCAAAAGCCACATGTTTCACATTGACTCCTGCTCCATGCACTATATTATCATGTTCTGCCACTGGCCCGCACAGATTATAAAGCATAGTTACTGATAGTTACATCTCACTTTCTGTCATCGCAAGTGGCATGCAGCCACAAGACAGCTTAATACAATAGGATACTTTTATTAAATTGATGCATTTAGAAAGTGCAAGTCATGGCTTCAGTAGATAATGCTAGTGTGCCTGCCTGAAGCCTGTGGTGGGAACGATGGTTGAAATGCCACATCATTATACTAAGGCGATCTGGTCTGGCATATATGTGAAACAATGGTGCAACCACTGTACGCTGCAAAGGTTTCTGGGTATTGTATTTTTGTGTTGCTATTTTTAGAGTTTTGGATGTCATGCATTAACTAATCTAATGTATTGTAGAAAAGTCACTGTGAAATATCTTATCTGTTTGTTATATATATATATAAATATATCATCCATTTTCATCTCTTTAGCATCATCACAATACCAATGGTCAGTGGTTGGGCTTGTTCCATGTACAGCTTCATGTGGGAACAGAGGCATACAACATACCCAGTTGAAATGTGTGCTGGACAAAGAAGAGGTCAATGCGTCCTACTGTTTAGAGAAGCCGAAGCCAAATGTAAAACCTGTTGCCTGCAACAGAAGAGACTGTCCACCTAGGTTTGTATTACCCTCATACTCCAGTCATCTTGTGCAGAATGGAAGAATGAACTGCTGTGCATGTGTAATGGTAATCAACTTGCAGTGAAAGTAACAGACATGCAATGGGAAGAGTATTTTGTTTTATTGGGTCAGTGTGAGGTTGAAAATATGGGTTTTTAACCTATACAAGTTATTTGCTGGGTATAAATAAGAAGGTAAAATTATTATGCTAAAGCTTTGCTAGGTTTGGAACCACAAATCTTTATTAGAATGCAAACCAGAGTAAGTTTACACTTCTTGGGAGAGTTCATATAAAATTACACTGGCCTGCCTCCCTCTCTCTCTGGAGGCTATTCTCCAAATGTGAGGTGAGGTGAACATTTCATCTCTCCAACCTAACTTATATATTGTACAGGGACCAACCTTGTGAATTGGTCCTAAAAAATGCATTAAATCTTTAACTAATGAAGAAAAGTGCATTTACCCTGTCTCACCTGCACCTCACTTTTAGTGAATAACTCCCTGTGACTCTGATTGTGACAGTCCAGTCGGTGACGGTTTATACACTATACTGAGTTGGTAAAAGTTCCAGCAGTACCCCACTTCTTGTATCGAATCCCGATCCCTGCCACTGAGTGGTGGTGGATTTATAACCAGTAGTTTGTAAAGCTGTTTTTGTAGATACAAATCTTTCTATGTTGACAGATATCCTTCTCTCAACTCAACGTGACTCATACTTTGTCCAGCAGGAGTCATGACCTGTTCATATTGCTGCCTGCTCATCCCATGTCTCTGGTCTGCCAGCCGCCTTGTGAAATCTGTCGTATTATAATATCTCAATATCCACCATCCATGTAACAAAAAGCAGCCCTTTCTCCTTAATATTGGCAGTTTGACGTGCTGACAGGAACATTTCGACAGAAATAATTTATGCGCCTTTATCCCCTTCCTGGGGTATTAGAAATCCTTCTGCTTTTGTATAAGTTGGAATGTATGTTTTCATACGAGCTGCACAGATGTTTATTCCAGCGCACTTTGGACTTTGAAAATGATGGGTGTAAACCACAAATTCACTTTAAAAGCCAGGATGTCTTTTCCCTTGCCAGTGACCCCGCTGTATCTGTGATGAGGGTTGTCAGAGCAACACACACAAAATAATGATATATGGCTTTATTTTCCCATCAGCCTCTTGGTGCAAAAAGTATTGATCTGCGTGTAATAACATAAGGTGGCATTAAAGAAAACAGGTTTTTTTTGTATGACTGTTACCATATTGATAGTTGTAGTCCCGCATACCAATGATGGGAGAAGATTCTATATCACAGACAGTGTTGAAAGAATCATACTTGTCCTGACCTGACCCAAAAATAACAAAAAGAGACACAACACATTTTGTGAACCTTAAAAGCATAGATAACTAACCACAGTCACACAATGTACTACACATGGATCTTTTAATCTAATCTAAGGAATAAACAGAAAGGTACTTCTGTTCATTTCAATGTTAGATCAAACATGGTAGGGGCAAGGTGATGGTCTTAGGGGTGGCAAAGTGGTATATTTGTATAGGGTATCTTGAAAAAGGACAGCTATAAAATAGCAATTTTGCAACGTTGTGCCCTGTGGACGGCACTTGATTGGAGCCAATTTCCTTCCACAACAGGGCAATGACCCAAAGCACAGTTCCAAACTATGAAAGCATCCAGCTGGTATATAATAGAGTGGCCAGCACAGTCACCAGATCTCAACCCTATTGAGTGGTTCATGGAGCAGCTTGACCATATGGTACATAAGAAGTGCCCAACAAACCAATCCAACTTGTTGTGGGAGGTGCCTTCAAGAAGCATGAGGTGAAATCTCCGCAGGTGACCTCAATAAATTGACAACTAGAGTGCCAAAGGTCTATCAGGCTAGTAATGTTATATATTTAGATGCATCCTGAGAAAATGGGATTTGGCTTGTTTTTTGAGGCTACTATACAGCAATTATGTAGATGGATATATTTACACTTTGCACAGTGAGTTGATTTGTAGTCTTCACTTCTGTATAATAAATTGGTGTGACAACTGTTTATATTTCATGTTGTTTCACTTATAGCACTTTTCACGTTATATTTAATGAGTACAATAAAAGTTAAGTTTTAATATATTTTATTTTTGCATATATACAAAAGTTATATTTGTGCTTATGAAGAATTTGGGTTACCGCCCATACAATTTTAATTATTAAAGCATTGTTTATTGGTAAGATATCATGCCATATAAAGCCTATAAAGAACCTAAAACTTTTTTTACAGTACAGGTTTATTTATGAAGGAAGGAAAGAGTCAAAGTAGCCAATTTGGATTTTTTTTCCAACTCACCTATACTTCAATCTCAGCTACTGTGGCCTTAAGTTTTAAGTCATTTGTCTATTCCCCGTGACTCTGTTTCATGAATAAACCCCTTAATGTGGAAATGTGGAATTTTTTTTTTCTGATTCACATTGCTCCTTCATAAGGACTGCCATAAATAGTGTTGCCAAATATCCAGTTTTGATGGGAGATTTGTCCATTTTTTCATTAAAAGAGCAATCTGAGATCTCATCCTGTAATACAGTATCTG
Source organism: Pelodytes ibericus (assembly GCA_036172795.1). Taxonomy (NCBI): domain Eukaryota; kingdom Metazoa; phylum Chordata; class Amphibia; order Anura; family Pelodytidae; genus Pelodytes; species Pelodytes ibericus. Next base: position 60,700,761 of record CM069860.1, read on the forward strand.
CCTTGTCTGAAGTCAGAACGGAAAGAATGCCACCATGGACCAATCAGAAAGGGGGACCATAACTGCAACCCAATGACAACCTGTTTTTACCAAGTTTGTAAGGTGATTGGACAGCTAAATGTACCATGTGATCGATGTGTTTCTAACTGTGGGCAAGAGAGATCTTACCTCATCCTGTTCCCAGTGAGCTGTAGAGCACAGCCCTGCAAATGTTTCATCCATCTTTACTGTCTAAATGAATTTTGTGCTCATATGTACATTTCAAGTTGTGTCACAGTTACTGAGTATGGCCCTTGCCAGCAATGTTTCAAGGATTTATCAGTTGTATTTGGGAAGCCATAGCCTGCCAGTGGATTACGGCTGTGCAGGACTTAAGGGCTATGGTCATTTGGGGTTTATGGGGGCTTGCAGCTGGCGGGCCATTTACGTGGTGGGTTAATGAGTGTAAACATGGCATGAAGTATCAGCAGTTATTTTTGTTTCTTGGTGTTTTTAGAGTTCACAGAACATTGGTATCCATTCAATAACAGTGATAAAAGAATTCCATAAATCAGGCAATAACAGCGGAGTTGGAAAGATTGGCAAGTTGGAAAATATTTCTCACCATTAATGTGTGATTTTTGCCATTCCTGCCTCACTTTATTACCAATCACTGTTTAGTAAACCTTACAGGCCTTGGTGCTATGTAATATGATATTACATGCAGTGGATATTTTATATATCAATTCTGAATTGAAATGCTGTCTATGGCAGCTTCAACCCATAAGCCAAATTCTTTCTACCAACACATGCACTGGGTTTTTTGTGTTTTATTTTGTTGACTTACTTTGTAGTATTTAGTAGATCTAAATAATGTAAAAGGATTTTTGTTAGGAATAATTAGTCCACAGTGCTGAATTCACTGAAAGAGTTAAACAACATTTGCCAGCAAATTGAAGAAAAATATATTGTACATATGTTGAAATCCATCTACTTCTTGGTCTTGTATAGCTCACCTAATTAATTTTGAACTTGAATTCAACCGTAACGTTAACATGATGAGACCTCTCCAAGGGAATGGCTGTTTTGCCAGCGTTGGATGAAATTATATGAGAAAATAACAAAATCCTTATATAAAGCCTTTACTACATCCTGTTTTCATTTCAGCCTAAACTGTTTGGTCTTTGCTAGAAATGTATGTTCGGTATGGCCTAAGCTTCATGGACAATTACATTCAGGAGGAAATATGTTGGGTTTATGGCTGGTAACCACTTCAGTGAATTGACAGCGCGTTTTAATACACAGCTTTTCCCAAATGTGTTGATCCATTGCAAAGTGAATTCCTCATTTCTGGATTTCCAAGTGTTACCTCACATTTGTGTCTGTTGGCTGTGAAATGGCCTAGTGCTTTCATTACAATGTGATGGTATGCTTTGGAACACCTGTTAAATTCTTCAGAATTCATACAAGTACATTTTATCCTTGTGCTCATTTCTTCTTTTTTTCTTACCAAATATTTTTGCGTCAAAAAATATAAACTAAACTGGATATAAAAAAAATAATGTACTATTAACACTAATGAATCTGCTGTCTGTCTAGGATATACTGTTCAACAGCATGGATATTGAAGCCAATGCTCTGCTCCAGATCTTGACCATTCGCCTGGGTTTCAGGCAGGAAATTCTGTCTGACCAGGGCCCCAGTTTACAGCCCAGCTCACCCAGCAGTTGTTGAAGCTGTGTGGGATTACACTTTTTAGATCATCTGCAGACCAATGTGCTCTGGGAATGTTTTAATGGTAACCTGAAGCAGCTGCTTCGGACCTTTGCCATGACCCATAAAGACACCTGTTGGCTTACATTACATGCCTTCTTCTCTGGGATGCGGGTTTTGCTGCCATTGAGAAGGAATACCTGGTGTGTGGTGTGGACATGTCAGCCCTACCTCTACGGGAGACCGTTCATCATCCTCACAGATTACAATCCCCTAGTCTGGCTGAACCTGGTGTCCGGGTACTGCGGATAGCTTTTAAGATGAAGTCTGGCCCTGCAAACTTTATGGTGGAAAGAAATACCAATGCAGATGGATTATCATTACAAATGGAGTTGGAGAGGTAGATGGGGCGACACGGGCAGCCCTCTCACTGGGCCTGCCGAACTATGGAACAAGGAGGCACTGTCTTGTGTTTGTTACACCCCCCCAAGACCAGTGTTTCCTTTAGCTCCAAGCCTTACATAGCCCAAGTGTTTCCTTTCCCTTCAACCCTTACTTAGCCGGCTGGTGGCTTTGGGATTAATGAGTGACGCAACTGTTACCTATACCTGACCAAAGGACATCAGGATTTCCCTGGAACCCTTGGGCGGATTGCGTATCTGTTGCCATCCGCTAAAACTGCAAATGACTGTCGCTCCTTCATAAAGCTTTCAAAAGACTCTAAAAGCCCCTTTTGGCGCCCCCAATATATTTTTTTTAAGGGTTAACCCTCTCAGTGCACTTTTTTTAGTGTTAAATTAAAATTAACGATTTTTTTTTGCCCATTAATTTTACAGGCTGACGTTAAATCAGTGTTAATCCGGTAATTACCACACAGAGCAGTGTTTTAATGGCGTTTTTTACCGGTACCGCTTAACCTCAATAGAAAAGATGGAGGTTTTTAGCAGACGTGGTCATTTTTTTAACATGTGTGGTAATGATATTACCGCAACCGTTAAACTCATTAGCGGCGGGAATTAAGTAAAAAATGGCCATTACTTTACTGCTAACCGTACGTACTTTCTAATATAATGGGGAGTATTCCATCTACCACAAAGACTGATATATCAAAGTCAATAAGGCTAGATAAAGAGCCAGTAAACCTTTTATTCACAATGGCTCTAGTACGGGGATAAAATAACATGGACTTGACAAACCTCAGACACAACTGGCAGAGATAAGTGTAAACACATTTTACATTTTAACCAGAAAAGGGGGAGTGACTTTTTAGCTGTTACAAAAGAAGTTAAAAAAGTGTAATGTTACAATAAGGGTTTTCCCCTACCATTTGGTATACTATTTGCAAGGTAAGAAAGGAAATTTCATTAAAGCAAAAAATGTTCGGATGCTCTTCTAAACCATCCATTGTAATTGTGATATTCAAATCATGAGTTCCTCCTGGGAATCCTGTCCTTTTAACGCACGTCCAAGGTGCCAGTGAAAGCATATAGAGACACTTTGGGATGCACATGTGCACACCATCAGACGTTCATGCTCATTCAGATGGACGTGCATACACACTTCAGTGCTCTGTCACAAGGTTCAGTCACTGAGCCCATGTCATTACACAGGCAGGTAAGTGACCCGGCAGTATTTCAGTGTAAAACGAGAGACTGGACAGTGAGGCAACTCCTGGTTTGAATATCACAATTGCAATGGATGTTTTATAAAATAATCATTTTTTTCTCTGTCATATGAATATTAGAGCCTTTGCGCTTTATCATATGTATGTAAGTAAATGTTTATTTAAATAATTGCAGTGGAATTTGTTAGCATTAGGATGTGCATTCTAGTTACTTAAACACAGAATTACATAAGTATTCCTCCCTCACCTGTAATCATGAGCCTTTCTCTTACACCTGTAATCATAAGCCTTCCTCTCACACTTGTAATCATAAGCCTTCCTCTCACACCTGTAATCATAAACTTTCCTTTCACACCTGTAATCATAAACTTTCCTCTCACACCTGTAATCATAAACCTTCCTCTCACACCTGTAATCATAAACTGTCCTTTCACACCTATATTCATAATGCTTCATCTCACACCTGTAATCATAAGCCTTCCTCTCACACCTGTAATCATAAACTTTCCTTTCACACCTGTAATCATAATGCTTCCTCTTACACCTGTAATCATAAGCCTTCCTCTCACACCTGTAATCATAAACTTTCCTTTCACACCTGTAATCATAATGCTTCCTCTCACACCTGTAATCATAAGCCTTCCTCTCACACCTGTAATCATAAACTTTCCTTTCACACCTGTAATCATAATGCTTCCTCTTACACCTGTAATCATAAGCCTTCCTCTCACACCTGTAATCATAAGCCTTCCTCTAACACCTGTAATCATAAGCCTTCCTCTCACACCTGTAATCATAAGCCTTCCTCTCACACTTGTAATCAAAAACTTTCCTCTCACACCTGTAATCATAAACTTTCCTCTCACACCTGTAATCATAAACCTTCCCCTCACATGTGTAATCATAAGCCTTCCTTTCACATCTGTAATCATGTCTTCCTCTTACATATGTAGTCTTACACCTTCTTCTTACACCTCTAATCATGAGCCTTCTTCTCACACCTATAATCATAAGCCTTCCTTTTACACCTGTAATCATAAGCCTTCCTCTCACACTTGTAATCATAAGCCTTCCTCTCACACCTGTAATCATAAACTTTCCTTTCACACCTGTAATCATAATGCTTCCTCTCACACCTGTAATCATAAACTGTCCTTTCACACCTATATTCATAATGCTTCATCTCACACCTGTAATCATAAGCCTTCCTCTCACACCTGTAATCATAAGCCTTCCTCTCACACCTGTAATCGAAAACTTTCCTTTCACACCTGTAATCATAATGCTTCCTCTCACACCTGTAATCATAAACTTTCCTTTCACACCTGTAATCATAATGCTTCCTCTTACACCTGTAATCATAAGCCTTCCTCTCACACCTGTAATCATAAGCCTTCCTCTCACACTTGTAATCAAAAACTTTCCTCTCACACCTGTAATCATAAACTTTCCTCTCACACCTGTAATCATAAACCTTCCCCTCAAATGTGTAATCATAAGCCTTCCTTTCACATCTGTAATCATGTCTTCCTCTTACATATGTAGTCTTACACCTTCTTCTTACACCTCTAATCATGAGCCTTCTTCTCACACCTATGATCATAAGCCTTCCTTTTACACCTGTAATCATAAGCCTTCCTCTCACACTTGTAATCATAAACATTCCTCTCACACCTGTAATAATAATCCTTCCTCTCACACCTGTAATCATAATCCTTCCTCTCACACTTGTAATCATAAACATTCCTCTCACACCTGTAATCATAATCCTTCCTCTCACACTTGTAATCATAAACATTCCTCGCACACCTGTAATCATAATCCTTCCTCTCACACCTGTAATCATAATCCTTCCTCTCACACTTGTAATCATAAACATTCCTCTCACACCTGTAATAATAAACCTTCCTCTGACACCTGTAATTATAATCCTAACTCTTCCTCCCTCACCTGTAATCATGAGCCTTTCTCTTACACCTGTAATCATAAGCCTTCCTCTCACACTTGTAATCATAAGCCTTCCTCTCACACCTGTAATCATAAACTTTCCTTTCACACCTGTAATCATAATGCTTCCTCTCACACCTGTAATCATAAACTGTCCTTTCACACCTATATTCATAATGCTTCCTCTCACACCTGTCATCATAAGCCTTCCTCTCACACCTGTAATCATAAACTTTCCTTTCACACCTGTAATCATAATGCTTCCTCTTACACCTGTAATCATAAGCCTTCCTCTCACACCTGTAATCATAAGCCTTCCTCTCACACCTGTAATCATAAACTTTCCTCTCACACCTGTAATCATAAACCTTCCCCTCACACGTGTAATCATAAGCCTTCCTTTCACATCTGTAATCATGTCTTCCTCTTACATATGTAGTCTTACACCTTCTTCTTATACCTCTAATCATGAGCCTTCTTTTCACATCTATGATCATAAGCCTTCCTCTCACACCTGTAATCATAAGCCTTCCTCTCACACTTGTAATCATAAACATTCCTCTCACACCTGTAATAATAATCCTTCCTCTCACACCTGTAATCATAATCCTTCCTCTCACACTTGTAATCATAAACATTCCTCTCACACCGGTAATCATAATCCTTCCTCTCACACCTGTAATCATAATCCTTCCTCTCACACTTGTAATCATAAACATTCCTCTCACACCTGTAATCATAATCCTTCCTCTCACACCTGTAATCATAATCCTTCCTCTCACACTTGTAATCATAAACATTCCTCTCACACCTGTAATCATAATCCTTCCTCTCACACCTGTAATCATAATCCTTCCTCTCACACCTGTAATCATAATCCTTCCTCTCACACTTGTAATCATAAACATTCCTCTCACACCTGTAATAATAAACCTTCCTCTCACACCTGTAATCATAATCCTTCCTCTCACATCTGTAATCATAAACCTTCCTCTCACACCTGTAATCATAAGTCTTCCTCTCACACCTGTAATCATAAGCCTTCCTCTCACACCTGTAATCATAAGCCTTCCTCTCACACCTGTAATCTTACATCTGTAGTCCTAAACCTTCCTCTTACACCTGTATTTGTACCTGACAGGTGGATGGTGACATCCTGGTCAGCCTGTTCACAGAGCTGCGGAGGTGGTGCTCAGACCCGCCGTGTGACTTGTCAGAAGCTGACCGGTGTGGGTCTATCTGTACCAGTGTCAAACGACATCTGCAGCTTGTCCGCAAAACGGCCTGTCGACAGCCAGAGCTGCAGTAGAATGCTGTGTGTGGACTGGACCACAACCCCTTGGGGACAGGTAAGATGCGTGATAGAAACCAAATGTGTGAAAATCCATCTTACATTTATGCATTTATTCCTAAAGCATGAATGATATAAGTTCAGTGTAAAACAGGTACTCTGTGTAAATAGTACATTCGATGTTGAATTTATCTAAATACAGTTAGAAGCCATTAAACACCCAAGTTGCCATCCGCTTCCGCTTTAAAGTTGAAGTATTGCAACAATGCTCTAGAGAATCCAGAGAATAAGATTGTTATCCCACTTAGTGAAAACTGTTGGAGAGAGAGAGCTGGCAATGCACAGCATGGTTTAAGAAGTTTATAGAATACTGGTGCAATTGGGAGCAGAAATAAAAGTATGTTTAATTGAAAACACAAATATATACATATTTGTGTAATGTGTGCTTGTTTGCTTGTCTAAACAAGCCTTTAATGTTACTTTGTGCCTCGTGGCTGTTTGTGTATATAGCTGGCTCAACTACATATAACACAACAAACAATATATACCAGAGGCACCGGAGGGTGTTAGCATGGGCAGTGGACTATTACCATGTGTTATGCAGATGTAGCTTTGTAGATGTGTCCTTTAGTCACTGTAAAATCTTGCAATATGTTTGGAAAAGGAGTTGCATTCAAAAGCCTGGCACTTTATGCCCTGTCAATTTGCAATGTGGAACAGCAGTACTAAAGCTGTTATTGTACTGCAACTCCCATGATGCTCAGGTTTAGTCGATATTGACCATTGCTGATAGGGAAACTAATCTGCAATTATACACAGGTTAGTGGTCATGTTCCAATTATTTAAAGCGAATAGCTTGTATAATGCTTGTTTAGGCCTCAACAGTGAGAGTAACAATTGCTGCAAGAATAGCTACAGTATAAGTTTAGCTACATATTGAGCGCCTCACATTCCAGTGATGTTTCATGCCATTATCACAAGCTCTATAGACCCTGTACTGGCATCAAACATCCTCATAAGGACCAGTGATTTGTAAAGTAGCAATATGTAGGTAGGACATTCCATCTGGCATAGGGCATTATAGTTCCAGACTGTGATGACCATAAAGAATGTTATATGGAGCTTGTATATTTGATTACTCATCCCTCTGGCACTCAACAGGTAAAGGCTAAGCTTTGCTGGCTTAACAGTGAATGAATCAGAGGCTTGTTCACACAGTGGCCTAATACTCTCTATGTCCAGCACAATGGAAGATATCGGGGTTAGTTGTTGAGATAGTTTAGTTTGTTAGTGTCCAAAATCAAGATCAAATCCTTTTCCGTTTCTAAGGCTGCAGATTCAATTTCCAAAAGATTCCAATCTTTTGAGATTTATAAAACGTTTGGGATGGGAGGAGGCAAAACAGTTTAGTGGCCCATGGTGAAACTTTGTCAGCCCACACATTATCATCAGAGATAGACACAAATAGACAGGGAAGACAGATATCTTGAGAAGGTTCAGTGATTGATTGGCATTTAAGACAATTAGAAATATAAAATGTGCTTTTATAAGTGAAAATGTTTTGCATCCCACTTAGTCAGAGAGCCACCATTAAGTTGGTTAATATTACCATATCCTAGATATGCTTGAAAAAAAGAGAAACTTCATCCCTGAGACCTTATTTTGGTTCTTAATCCAGCACTGTGACTGTGAATTAGCTCTGTGTGTATAAACATGTTATATATAACTACTAGTACTGCTACAACTCACAGTAATACTTTCCAACGGTATACATTTTTTGGTGGGAATAAAAAACAAATTTATTACAAAGAAGTAAATGACTTCTCTCTGCATAGAACCATTTTATGGACTCCTTGGTGACTCACAATATCCTACAGCAGGTCTCAGTTATCCAATATGTTCTACATACACAGGAGTTATATTTTAGACTGGAACAATGTTAAATTACAATTGGTAATATTTCACATATAGGGCTCCGACCTCATTTCATTGAAATTCACAAATTAATGGATCCAGGATTGGATTTGTTTACGGTAACATTCCTGTAAGGCAGCACAGAGCTAAGAAGCTTATTTTCAATGTCCTGTGAGATTGTGAATAATATTATACAGCATCTTGCTGTCCAAGTAAATGGGTGGAAGTGCTCCCCTGATAGCTGAAATCATTGTTCCCTTTGTAATCCAGATTGTAAAAATGTAAACAAATCGGAACTTGTGTTTCTTACTTATGTCTTTTCTTCTAATATGAAATGTGTAAAGTGTCCTGTACTCATAGCTTTACATTCCTACAACTTGATGTTGTATAAACTTGTTTCTGCCTCTGACAGACACTTTCTATATAGCATTTGGTCATCAGCTTGGGAATTAATGGAATCATCGAACATTAACTGACTGTTGTATTGCATTCCTATGGAACTGCATCATGTAAATTTACTAAAGTGGTTAATATCTCTGCTAATGTTTGATGGCTTTTCTTTAAAATGACCTTAGTTTGACCATGGGGGTTTTCACAGGTTTATGTGGATGGTCTGGACTGGTTTAACAGTACTGGTTTTCCACACCCCATCTGCCACTTCCCACTCAACATTATAACCCCCATATACCCAATGGAGCACCTTCTGGATTTGTCTCTAAGGCAGGGCTGGTACAATAATATTTTCCACCTTAGGCAAATCCTCATTTTGTTGCCCCATTGTCTATGCCCCTTGTGTTCTGTCCCCTTTGTGCCAAATCCAGTCATCAGCAGGAGGAGGATATGTTCGTCCCTGCTCCTCCTCCTATGAGATTCATAGAGAGGGGAGATGCTGACAGGTCTCCACTTCAATTAATATTACACCTGGGGGTGGAATCCCTTTGTCACATCCTACACATGCCCCCGCGCCCCTGCTTTAATGGCGCAGATGGTCTCCAGTCCTCCTCCAAAAATGGAGGAAAACTTTATATACATGTAAGACAGCAGCCACCTGGCACACCAGTCAAGCTCTGTGTCGCTCGTTAGGGAAGGCCAAAGGGTTTTTAAGCATGTGCTCAATCAGAGCAGTACCACTCTCTCCTCTGTGCCAGCCGCCACTCATTTTTAATTATCATTCTTATGCAAGCATAACCTCCAATCAGAGTCTCATATATCTAGAAATGGTCCACCTCCAATTTTGTGTAACAGGAGATAGTAGTCTAACCTTTAGGAGACCCTTATGTCTATTCTAGTATTTCCTGGATTCACTTGCTGTATTATATCCTGATAACTTTCCAAGCTCCTTGACATGTGGAGTTCTGTAATGATTTGTGAAAGTAAACAGATAAAACTAACGTTACAAGGAAAATAACACATAGCCGTGGGTAAAGAAACTTATCTCCCACAGCTGCAAAATCGGGATATTTCTCTTTCTACAATACTGAGTCATGGGATGTTTTATGCTAGTCTAACCTGATCAGATCATTCCTATTGGTGGGTGATGTCACTGTTGATAATTAAAAATAATGAATACAATGAATGTTTACAAATTAATACTGGCAGACTGATCATTTCCTTTTTTTCAATACACAGTGCCATGGGCCTTGCATCGGACCAAGAATGGCTCTACAGCACAGACAAGTTTACTGTCAGACAAGGGATGGGACCATTGTATCTCCTGGACAATGCCAAGCTTTGCCAAGGTACACTCTAGTTCTTCTAGATTCTAAAGTAACTGCCTGCTGACTCCCAATGATCAAGATGTTACTTGCTGTAGCATGATTGGGTCTATTCACTGAAAGTGAACTGTGAAAAAACAAACATTAATAGCTGGATTGGAAACATTCTCCAACTCGCCTATCTCTCCAACTTATCTATTAATGTCTTGTTTCTGCAGTTCACTTTTAGTGAATAGTTCCCAATATTTGTTTCCTTTTGTGTATTTGATGTTAAAGGGGGGTTCCAGGTACAGTGTCTGAAAAATATTTTTACATATAATGAAATCATGTGCAACATACAGATAATATGCCAGGTGTAACTGCCCTTCTAAAAACAATGAATGTATACTGGGCTTTAAACTTAATACAAGTGCATTTAATTAACCTCTTGCAAGTTAGTATTTGTGTGAGCCATTTTTCAAAATATGGTTAATGATGGTTAATGAGATATTCTTTAATCAGCCTCAAGTAATTCATATAAAAGGGATCATGTGATATAACATTAGTTTACAGATGTAGCCATACTTGGTGTTTCTGATTTCCCTCTCATATTGGTAACTTTACATGCCAGGTAAACTAGGATTCCCCTGCAAGACAATGGGGATTACTTATCAGATATGTCACTTATGCCCTGCAATGAGGCCTTGACCTGTGATGATGCCCAACAAAGCCATTTGTCTCATATGCCCAGAAGAGGGGAAAACTCTGTTAGATTGGACATATGTATATATCAGACATATAAATACATCCTATTGTGGAAGGGGTTATCCTTGAAAGTCAGTAGTTCAGAGTTGCTACATCTGAAGAGTTCAGGCATGGCTTTATAATAACAATAGTCTAGTTTGTTGCGTTATGTTAAAATATTCTATGTTTTAAGACCCAGAGGATTATGTTTAAACAAACATTTTGGGTTAAAGAAGTGGAGCAATCATTCCAGACGTTTCCACGGTGATCGCTGCATTATTAGGACTTTTAGCTCAAACAGAATCAGCCCTATAATGTTTAGCTAGTATACTGATGTAATTAGTCAGTGTTTGCAAGGTGGGAGAACACTGATTAAATAACTCATTGAGAAGGGCCCAATATTGAGAGAACTGTTTCTTCGGTTCCTTCAGATGAACAATGATGTGTGAAGGTGACACAGGGCTATTACCACTGAGTAAAATTTGACACCTATTTTTCTTTCATCCAGGCCATTGAATACACAGAACTGCTGGGCTGACATCTGCAGTGTACACTGGAGGGTGTCCCCATGGACTCTTTGCACAGCCACGTGTGGTAGCTATGGCTTTCAGTCTAGACGTGTTGAGTGTGTACATCACCGTTCCAGCAAGCCAGCACCTGATCACATGTGCTCCTGGAGACAGCGACCTTCCAACTGGCAACGCTGTAACATCACACCTTGCGAAAACGGTACGAAAATACTGGCATAGGGCTTAATTCATGAATGGGAGAATGTTTCTAACTCGGCTACTTCTGCCTTAGGTTTGAAATTCCCAGCAATTCTCTCATCCATGAATAAGGACTATTGTTTCATTGTTATTCCATAATGCAAACTGATATCTTATTGAAAGGGGAGTGTTAATGGTCACACAAATTATGCTCAGTATTATAGTTAAGGATTGGGATTGACTTAGGGACAATGGGACTTTTTTGGTTCTGTTTAGAGTTAGATGGGGTTGTTAAGATCAGGCTTAAATTTAGCGAGGACATATAGGGTTTAAAAATAGTTAGAGGAGATCATAATGCTTAAACAAAATCAAACATAGAATATAAATATTACAATTTTAATAAAAGCAATAAATAATAATAATAAACATATTTTTACAGTGATTGCACTTTAATATGCATAAAAGGGTCATTTTCAATCCAGAGTGCTCACTGAAGTGACAGATTTCCTGGGTGCAAGTATATAAATCTATATACAGAGGTGCAGCCTTTATAATCTCTTACCCAACCGGAAGATTTGAGAGTGTGGCTTTTACATGGAAGCACACATTTTTGTGGAAGCAGAAATGCAAAACGTATAGGAGAAAGATGTGTTTTAAATGTCTCTGTGTTGTCACAGTTGACATCAAAATAGGATTAAACACCATTTTCTCCATCAAAAAAATAAAATATGTTGTGAGTAAATGTCATATAAAGCACTATTTTCCCATGTAATACTAACCAACTGACCTGCATTTTGTGATAATTCCTATGTTTTCTGCCCACAGTTGACTGCAGAGACACTACAAGGTACTGTGAAAAGGTAAAACAGCTAAAACTTTGTCAGCTCACACAGTTCAAATCACGCTGCTGTGGAACTTGTGGGAAAGCATGAGATTCATATCTGAGGCCTCAATCTTCATTAACCAAGGAAACAAAATTGGGAAAAAAAGGAAACAGGTTTGCAAGCCTGCAACATGCCCCTGAGCTTCTATTTATTGTACTGTTGTAAAGAACTTGACAAGATTCTCTTCCATTTGTGCTGGAAGATGGAATGCTGAAAACTCGCCTGCTTGTCACGGGCTGTACATGGGAAGAAAGCTTTGTGGCAAAGCTTGAAAGACGATTGGTTGCACCATGAACCATACTGGAGTCATGCAGCCTAAAATGTTACTTTTAAAACAAAACAATGCTAAAAGGGATTTTATTGGACACAAAACATTGTGGTGGAAAAAAACAAAACAAGACTTTGCTGCCCACTGTTAGAGTTTGGATGTATTTTTTTATTTGTTTTATTTTTCATTTTTACTGTGCCACACTTCCACTACGGGACGCTAAGCGTTGGATGTTACAGGAACAAAGTTCTGGGACCATTATATTTTGAGGAAAGCAGATCGGATTAAAAAGTGACTAATGGGAAAGACAACGTACAGCGTTGTATGAACGACAGGAATGAGAAAACCAAAATGACTGGCTTTTAGGGCCTGTTTTTGTACTCTTTCTTGACGACGAGGGTTACAGCCGTATTGTAGTATACAGTGGCTGGCGATGTCCTAGGGTGTGTAAAGCAATGTTCCCCCAAATAATTAATGGAAAGAGTCAAGTGATAGCAGGAGGCGGGTGCTGCCAAATACTCTGAAGTCACGAGTTTGTGTTAGTTCTTGAATACAGGCACTTTAGGAGTGTGATGCTTGAGAATTACTTACAAACAAGTAGAATGTAAACCTGGAATCCCAGAAGAAAAATCGTATTTAATGGGACAAGCAACATTTTCCTGAGAAATAAAAAAAAAGTTATACATGTAATTATTTAAGCTTTTTCGCACTTTGCTAATTTTACATATTCATGGAACTGGGTTTTTTGTTGTAATTTTTTTAATGATTCATTGTTTTGTTTTTTTACCAAACTGTAAACTGGTTATGAAGTGAGCACATTGCATGCCAGAGATGGTGACAGCAGATTCTTCATCTGGGACGATTCACATATCCTGACGTAGTCCCCAGCAATTATCTCAGTCTTGAGAAATACTAGCAATTTACACAAAATATGATAGGCATACGGCGTGTCTGCTGGCATTTTGTGCCCTGACTGATCCATGGTACTTGACAGAGCACAAAACGTATTTAACTTGCGCACAGTTTTCGGTCCTAGCACTTATATGGGTTTATTCACTAAAATTAGAATTTAGATGTCGACTTTTATTTTGACACTAAGTCAAATTTGGCACACGAGTTTGACTTAGTCTCAAAAATAACTTTGATCATTTCACCTCCCATTACTTTCAATGGGGAAAATTCGAACCTCAGGTACCGAATTTGACTTAGTCTAAAAATGAAAGTCAAGATTTAGTGAATAGACGCAATAGAGTTAATTTGGATTATCCTTTTTCCTGCAAATAAACTACACTCTCTTCGTGAATCTACCTAATAAGCATCTATAGATATGTTCCAAATGTAGATTCTTTTTTGTCAAGTTACCATTTCTTAGTAAAATTCAAAACATCAAAACTATAAACAGACTCCATACAGATCAGCTGATGAAAATGAAAAGGTTTGTGGCTTGTTTTGGGGATGTTATCTTTTGCACCAGAACTTGGTCTAGCCATCCATGGTAACTGTATTTCTTCCATGACATATGGAAGATTTCAAATCTACTCCCTTCTTTCCTCATTTTTTTAATACTATATTTCATAACAGTAATCCTGCCGCACATGTCAACATTATTGAGTGATATTTGTAAATCTTCTGACACGTTGGGGTGAACCCAAAATAACTTTTATAGCACTATAAACCATTGGGTTCCTTAATTCAAATAATCACAAAGAAAAAGCAGGAATCAAGGAAGTGACTTGTTGTTCTTGTAGCATTGGCCAAAAAAACTTTATAGGTCAAAACATATCACGAGAGTAGGACAACTCTTAATGCGGAGGACCTCATATCATGCAGAAGCTTATGTTGGGGGCTATACATTGTCAATTTCATGAAGTAATACAGCAGAACCTGTAGGCTTCTTAGGCGAGACTAGGGCCCATGGAAAACCTTTGAAGCCCAAATCTGGTCTGTGGGCAACCAGCTGGACTTCAACGATGTTGACTATTATGAATCAGACTTCCAATACGAGACCACTTAATTTCCCTACCTATTATAGGTTTTAAATTAAAGTACACCTGTTACTATTTTTAGCCAATGGACCTCTTCTCAGAGATATACATTGGTTAGATACAGCATATTATTGTTATTTTTATTCTTACAATGTTTTTATGTATAACTTGTGTATATTTATTAGGGTTTCTTGTATAAAAAGTGCAATATTAATAATTGTACATTGTTTTCCAGATAAAATTATTTTTGGGACGTTTTACTGTCTTGTGTTCTTAACTCTTGTGTCCTTTTATTTATTTGTTAACAAGAAGAGAGAAAAAAAGAAAATACATGTTGTATAGCCACAATGAAATACTAATTTGATTACCTACATAAAGAATGTCAAAACCAGGAATGGAAAGATTATATTACGTAATAAATGTAGTATTAGCTTTTTATCACTTTTTATCACAAATCAATAGTGACACCATTTTAATTCTGTGTATTTGACACTTTCTTTTAAATAAAATATCTCTTTTAGGATAAATGTGCTTATGCACAAAATAGTCATCATTGTTCAATATTCAACAGAACCTCATGTTTCATGTTAATTACTTGACTTATGTACCTGTAGGTGTGACTATATTCATGTAGGACAATATCTTCATGGAACACTTTATAATGTTCTGTATTTGGACACATTGATTTCAGTTTGTAAATTACATTATGATGCACAAAGACCTCTAAATTCAAACTTACTTTTTCCCTCCCTATTCTGACACCAGCATGGCAATGTAAACAAAAAGGTCAAAGTAAAGCCCTTCCCACATATGGACGTTCTGTGTCATCCATAAATACATGGCAAAACCGACCACAAGGACAGCATAGAAAGTACTCCAAAGAGGAACGCATCGTGGCCCCACAAAATGTGCTATGCTGGGGTATCCCAGTTGTCAGATGAAGGGGGCCTTAGTATTAAAGATATATACATACAAGGCAAGCTCAAGTTTCTTATTTTCATGATTCCTAAAGTATTCTCTCTCCTCGGGACGCCAGCTCAGACTTCTGAAATAAAGTGCGATGAATCGTCTAGGTGGAGTAAAAGCTATACGTTTATCCAAGTCCGTGGAGAATACGGTTTTAATGCTGACAAGAGAGAACTAAGTGAAAGAGACCTGATTGTTGGGGCGTACTTGCCTTTCAGACACTGGTACATTCTATGGCAATGAGAGATCTGGGATAACTGTGATATTCAGTTTAATGACGGATTGGAGATCTGAGGCCACTAATGTAAAGTGATCAGGTGTCTCCAGTCTGGTCACCTTACATGACAATGTATGTGTACCAAGAAATGACTTAAAACCCTGCACACATGCTGTGCAGACAGTGAGCAGGCACATCTTTGTTGGACCACTATAATGGAAAATTAGACTCCAGCAAAATGAGTTCTAGAAATGTCTACACCAGGGGTCCTCAAACTACGGTCCGGCCCGCTCCCCGCTGTTTACCTTTTTTTTTGCAGCCGCAGAAGATGCGGCTGCAGGAAAACGGAAAAAAAAAATCACCTCGACCGGATGTGACGTTTCGTCACATCCGGACCCGGTAACTGTTTCCCTCCTCCGTGCAGGGAGGAGGGAACACTGCGCGAGACGTCCGGCCGGGGACACAGCAGCTGGAGGTAAGTGATGGGGATATAACGAGCACTGTACTATTCCTGGGCATCTGACTGGCATAATTTTCTTGGGCTCTGACTGGCATTATATTCCTGGGCATCTGACTGGAATAATTTTCTTGGGCTCTGACTGGCATAATATTCCTGGGCTCTTACTGGCACTCTATTCCTGGGGATCTGGATGGCATAATATTCCTGGGCATCTGACTGGCATAATATTCCTGGGCATCTGACTGGCATAATATTCCTGGGCTCTTACTGGCATAATATTCCTGGGCATCTGACTGGCATACTATTACTGGGCATCTGACTGGCACACTATTCCTGGGCATCTGAATGGCATAATATTCCTGGACATATGAATGGCATAATATTCTTGGGCATCTGACAGGCACACTATTCCTGGGCATCTGACTGGCACACTATTCCTGGGCATCTGACTGGCATAATATTCCTGGGCTCTTACTGGCACTCTATTCCTGGGCATCTGAATGGCATAATATTCCTGGGCATCTGACTGGCACACTATTTCTGGGCATCTGAATGGCATAATATTCCTGGGCATCTGAATGGCATAATATTCCTGGGCATCTGACAGGCACACTATTCCTGGGCATCTGACTGGCACACTATTCCTGGGCATCTGACTGGCATAATATTCCTGTCATCTGACTGGCACACTATTCCTGGGCATCTGAATGGCATAATATTCCTGGGCATCTGAATGGCATAATATTCCTGGGCATCTAACTGGCACACTATTCCTGGGCTCTGACTGGCACTCTATTCCTGGTCATCTGAATGGCATAATATTCCTTGGCATCTGACTGGCACACTATTCCTGGGCATCTGAATGGAACACTATTCCTGGGCATCTGAATGGCATAATATTCCTGGACATCTGACAGGCACACTATTTCTGGGCATCTGACTGGCATAATATTCCTGGGCATCTGACTGGCACACTATTCCTGGGCTCTTACTGGCACACTATTCCTGGGCATCTGACTGGCATAATATTCCTGGGCATCTGACTGGCACACTAATCCTGGGCATCTGAATGGCATAATATTCCTGGGCATCTGGCACACTATTCCTGGGCATCTGACTGGCATAATATTCCTGGGCATCTGACTGGCACACTATTCCTGGGCATCTGACTGGCACACTATTACTGGGCATCTGACTGGCATCATTTTCTTGGGCTCTGACTGGCATAATATTCCTGGGCATCTGACTGGCATAATATTCCTGGGCTCTTACTGGCACTCTATTCCTGGGCATCTTAATGGCATAATATTCCTGGGCATCTGACTGGCACACTATTCCTGGGCATCTGAATGGCATAATATTCCTGGGCATCTGAATGGCATAATATTCCTGGGCATCTGACAGGCACACTATTCCTGGGCTCTGACTGGCATAATATTCCTGGGCATCTGACTGGCATAATATTCCTGGGCATCTGACTGGCACAATATTACTGGGCTCTGACTGGCATAATATTACTGGGCTCTGAATGGCAT
This sequence comes from Pelodytes ibericus, assembly GCA_036172795.1. Taxonomy (NCBI): domain Eukaryota; kingdom Metazoa; phylum Chordata; class Amphibia; order Anura; family Pelodytidae; genus Pelodytes; species Pelodytes ibericus. The sequence goes on from CM069860.1 coordinate 60,718,689, forward strand.
AATATTACTGGACTCTGACTGGCATAATATCCCTGGGCATCTGACTGGCACACTATTCCCATTGAAATACTGGTAAGTTTGTTGATTTAACTTTACTTCATTTTAAATATTGTATTTGTTCCCGTTTTGTTTTTTCACTTCAAAATAAGATATATGCAGTGTGCATAGGAATTTGTTCATAGTTTTTGTTTTTACTATAGTCCGGCCCTCCAACGGTCTGAGGGACAGTGAACTGGCCCCCTGTTTAAAAAGTTTGAGGACCCCTGGTCTACACCATTGTATGTATGAGTGTTTTGTGAAAATGGACTGATTAAAAAAGCTAAATTATGAATTATGGTACAAAGAAATGCAAAGAAAGGAGTAAGAGCCACAACAATACCATACCATGCATTGTGAATGAGTAGAGTAATGAGGGACACAAGTTTATCTTGAGGTTTTCAACAAATTCTGTTAGTTGTGTCAGGGAAACAGCTCACTATATTTATTACGGTAATGGAAGCTTTCTATACTCACACCCTATATAATGTAATGTACTTTATGTATTCATAATGTAATGTAACTATTACATCACAAGGGGGCGGAGTTATGGTCCTGTTTGATCAGGTCAATCTCCTCTCTTTGTGTTGGAAGGCAGGTAAAAAAAAAGTTGTACACAGCCACCTAGTCCTGCCCACTAGTGATACACAGGAGCCACTAAGAGAGCAAGGGTGTATCTTATGACATCATGATGCAGGCTCTGGTCACAGTTGTAAAGTGAGACATGCTGGAAGATTTTGGAGAATGTTGCATCATGGGTAAAATTCTCAAAATTGATGTTGGAGATAGACACCTAATTTGATTTTGACTTTTATATGCAATTAATTCAAACATAGAAAAAAAAACAGTGGCATATGTATTATATATGTGTTTGTCATAAATTAAGAGGTAATCTAGTTACATCTTATACAAGTGGTAGTGTCCCTTTAAGAAAAAAAGGAAAACATTTGTTAATGATAAAAGAAAAAGCTAAAGGAAGAATTTCTCTTTGCCAATTATTACCCTTCCTGTGGTAACACATTTTTATCTTATTTTTAAATCAGCATAACTTTATAAAACGTAAACATTAATATAATGTCATTATATATGTATGGTAGGCCCTGTAAGTATAACTCAATGAAAAAATACATTCATATAATATTTATTATATATATACCATCCTATCCACCAATTATCAACATGGTCCACAATATAATTGCATATTTAGCATGCTGAATAATGCAATAATAATATGCTTAGCTCCTTAACATTATTATCATCCCATGTTTGATCTTTTCTGTTTCTTATCTGGATATCCTGGTAGGTCATTTCATTTTCCCTTTGTAAGGTTGCTGTTGGTTTATGGCATTGCTATTGTTGATTTTGTAGTATTCCTGTCCTGAAACGTAGGGAATGAAATAGTCTGCAGGTGATACAGAAACATATTAGCCCAATAAAATAAAATCAGCTGCAGCCCTCTTGGTAGTTTTCCATTCTGTAAATGTAATGGCTTCAAACAACCACCCTCCTGTCTTAAATACCAAAAGGTGATGCTGTATATTAAATATATTTTATTAGTGTGTACACTAAACACATACTTATGTAACAAAACCATGCAGCTTGTAACTTAAGGAAATTGTTTTCTAATCAAAAGGAGAATGTAATTTAACCAAATTTTTTTTTTGGTATTGTACAGCAGCTGTTTGGTGCACAGTCTAATTATCTAACCTTATAATTGGTGGATAGCTACATATAATTCTGCATACACACATTTGGTAACACTGTCTAAAGTCATCCTAAGTGGTTCAACATGCAGCGGAACGGAACCAGTTAACGTGTGACGTAATGTCTGGAGACATCCCATTCCTGCCCCCCAGGGGGCACACTATCCAAGATGGCAACTGCTGCTCTCATATATGTAGAAACAAATAGAAAGTCTGTGGTGTATGATGATCGGCTTACACACCCCCACACAACAGCCAGTGCCTCGGCAAGTGCTCGACAAGCACAAGATCAGATAGAAAGTCGTAGGCAGCACTCACATTGCTGTGAATCCAGAATGAGAGTTAAGTGTGCACATTTTATTGATCCAAAGCAACAGCATGTAAAGGAATAAAATAACCAGATGAAAGACTTGAGGCATTTCACTTGTATATCTCCTAGTAGCTGCAATAAGCACTGCAACGCGTCAAACGTTTCTGCTGTTTTTCCCCCTAAAGGCTGTTGGTATAGTTCGCTAAAATGTGCACACAAAACTCAAATTTTCAGTGAGTCAGTGCCGCCTCCTGCTTTCTATTTTGACCCTGCTCTCATATATGCTGCACTTTAACAATGGAGTGGATATTTGTGATCCTGATAAATCATATTATGGTGCAGTAAACAACATAAAGTACCTAAGCTTTAAGGGCTTTTTTTTAATGAAAGAGGGAATTGAAAAATGAAGGTCAAAATAGCAAAGTATAGCTTAATTGAAGAATTTTTCCAGGCGGAGAAGCCAAGGGGGGCACATTCCCATATAGAGGAATGCGAAAGGATGTTAAAAGATAAAAGAGAGGGCCTGTCAATAACTTATGGATTTATAAGTTGTGCTTATTGAGATTTGGGTCTGGAGATCCAATGAGATTAAACAGTTGAATGGAATTCTGATTTACCTTTGGATTTATAAAATCCCTCTTCCATATTACATTGGTAATCTGATTGAAGTTCTATGTCTATCCAATGGATAGATTCCTTGGATTTCCAGTTTCCTGCAAAATACAGTTTAATGGCAAAGAGAGCATGGATAATTAGATATTTCATACTTTTGTTGCTATCTGGAATATGCAAAGCAAAAACTGGGAGGTTAAATTAATCCTAAGCGAACACATTGAAGAGAGGCAATGCTATCAAAAGTAGTCTTAAGCACTAGGCATGAACACCACATATGATACATGGTTCCATCGTCTCTAGTGCATCTCCGGCAGTTTTTAGACATAATCGGGAGTCATTTTCTTAATTAATGTTTGTTAAATACCATCTGTGCATTGAAAATATTTCATGTAAAGTTAAACTATGGGTGCATTTCATGGTTAGGTTAAATGCTCCAATTCATTCTTGTATTGAGAACATATAACCCAAATCACCTTCTTATTAAAGATCTATCTTTGTTATTGGGAATAGCACTCTCCAGGAGTTTTGATACTACTGCAACCAGTGTATTGTTACATTGCTTCTTGTTTGAGGAAGTTTTCATGTCTATAAAGTGAAAAGTTTGAAACGGTCCATCTATATCTATATATGTTTTCATAATGGAGACAATTGAAGGTCACTCAGGTAAAATGATGGAGTGAAAAAACTATTTTTCTTGTGGAACTAAGATAGTGATTAATATTGGGGAGTCAATGAAAATGTACTTAATAGTTTCTGATAATATGTTTAACATACTTTAATGCTGATTTTGAACACACAAAAAAAATATATATATATATATCCTGGTCCATTAGAAGGTGATTTGTAAAACAGATGACGCTATAATACATGCTTGCTGCTTGCGTGTTCCTTTCACCAAATACCTTTATGCTTTTTGTCATTTTTTGTTTTACTGGGACGAAGCATATCATTTATTTTTCAATATAATAATAAATCCAAGAGCACAGTTTTGCTATATCAGATTAATTCTGAGAATGAGTAAAGACAGAAGGACTACAATTCATTGCAGACATCCTCTGGCCCACACATTGAGGTCATTTTAAAAGTGCTTTTTTTTGTTGGTACGAAGCCATATTGGAAGTAAAACAAAGCTTGGCATACAATCCATTATCCTCCAGACCAGAATTGGTATTGTGTTATTATTTAGCTTTGATGTTTGATATCATGAATCAGTTGGAAACAAAAATCCATTTGTTTCCACCTCTTGCTGAAAGTTTTGTCATTTAGCATTGCAAAATACTGAAGCAGCACATTTATCCTTTCATAAGCATTCCTTGTATATCTTGAACTGGTGGACGCCGGCCTGTGGAATGAAAACGTTTTTCTTTATGGTAAGATACGAAGTGCTTCTGTTGTTTATGATAGTACAGTAAATGAGAAAGAAGAAAATTACAGCTCAACACAAACACCACAGAACTGTAAAAAAAACTTCTTCTGTCCTAAGGGAGCAACATTCCAAATACAGCTTTGTACTTAAGAGGTTACAGGAAGGCATAACTATAAATAAGGAAGTGTTCCTAGTTCCAAGCTTAGACGTATTCCTACTTCCTAGTTTGTTAGTCTGCCTGACCACAGATTGTATGTGTATAATCCCCTCCAGGGCCTTCTTTAACACAGGGAAAAAGGACAGGTTTCCTTGGTCCAAGCACACTGCAGGGGCAAGTAGTCTGTGTTAGACGCTTGTCTGCAAAATCTCCCTTTGGTGAACCATCAGTCCCCAATCAAAAAGTGTTTGTCACATTGATTTCGCTTCTTTAGTGTATAAGTGTTCTATTTATATCTGCAAAAGCTATATAACCACACTTTCGAGTGCTGCACCTACGTTTTTATTGTCTAGTGCTGTCTTTTTGCATATTTTTAATATCATTGTTTCTTTTTTTGCTAATTATACCCTTGCTGTCCCATTAGAATATCCAATGTAATATAGCCATTAGAATCTATTGCTACACTTTATATATTATTTTTTATTATTATTTTTTACTTAACTATTAGTTTTCTGAGTTAGTTTCTGAGCGCCTCTCTCCCTAAATCATTTGTGTCTTCCCTTGTTTTTATTTTCCTTTGAATGGCTGGACACCACTTTTTGGAGAGTGCTGCCAAGACTATATCACATTCCCCTGCATCCCTCATCCAAGGGACTAGTGAGTGATTCCCGCTGCTAGTCCTGTGTATTTTGTTAACCCTACCACCCTAATACTAACCCTAAACGAACCCTAAAACTAACCAGCACCCCCTAAAATTAACCTTCTAACCCTAACGGAGCGCCAGACAGTTATGAGAGGTCCGATGCTCAAAGAGGCTGCAGAGAACTGTCTAATTCCATATTTAATAACATCATGGGAAGGACAGTCTTTCCTGTTGAAATGTTAGTATTTTTACTAAATAAACTGATTTCATGGTCAAACATAAATCTAAAACTCGGTTCCTGATATTACAATCATATTGGCGATACCATATTTGTTACACATCTGTTTTGACCTGTTCCACGTACCATGGAATTTTCACAAAAGTTCCTTATTTTTATTCTGTACAAAATCATTTTACCGTAATAGTTACCCAGAGGAATTGAAAAGCAGCTGCAGAAAACTGAAAATGTAACAACAGCACTGAACTAGTCATACTAAAAACTGCAATCATGGTATCAGAATAATGGATGAGATGCAATCAACACCTGGCCATGATTGAGCTAATAAAACCCACTGCGGGCCTAACCAAGCTCGAAAAGCCTGACAGCTTTACATAGTTGGTGGTCACTGCAGTGTGATAGCATATCATTCCTTTCCATAGGTTTAGTTATTCATGTGAAAATCACACTATGCAGGTGTCTCACATGGAGCATGGGAGTTAATCCAGATTTTCCTGGTATTGTATACATAATATTAAGTTGACATATTGTTCAAAGGCATTTCTCTCCTCTGGCCATTGGTTTCTGAAACCATATTTTCTAATCAGATTTAATAGCTATACTTATAACACAGGTGTGCTACTAACTGGCTATGGCAGCTTCTCGGCCCGGTCATGTTAATTGAAATGCAGAGACCGTAACAGATGTGTCAATTTCAGTCATGTTTGATGTTATTTATTAGGAACAAGAACTTTGCACAGAATCTGAATAGGTGTCAAGTTGGCTCGGACTGTAGCAGATAAGGTTTTATGTGGTTATATATGTGTTACGAAGAATTAGTTATAAGAAAGAAACTGGCTACATTGCTATCATTCATTAATGTTTCAGTCTTTCTATACAGGAAGTGGGTTGGGAACAAATAGGCCTTCTTGGCTTCTTCTAAGAGTCCACAGCAAAAGAACAGGACCCACAATACCCTTTTAGTCCTCAGCACACCACACACACATTGTACAGTACACAAGGGTTGCCTCTTTCCTGGTGAATGGATTTCAGGATTAAGATTACCAGGAAAAGATAGAGGGTTTTAATTATCTTGGAAGAACGAGACGGGGGATAATGAAGAAGCATTTAAATATGTAAATGTAATCCACACAGTAAAGGAGGAGAGTATATTTAACCACTTTGTGATGCCAAGACTTTCTAAGCTTTCCTAATTTACATCACCTTCGTGATGAGCTGTGATTGGGATTCTGCTGCAGATACCTGCAGTGACAGCTACATTTTTTATTTTTTTTGCTAAAATGTGACGTTCCCCAACTTTAGAGATTGGGCACACCTCCAAGACTCCACATATGACATCTCACAAGTTTTCGTCAGGGAGCCACAGGGTCTAGACACTGTGCCACTGTGTCCCTGACTACCGATCACGTCTTCTAGGACCATACGTCATGAAGGGGTTAAAAGAAGAAAAATAACAAGATGACATAGTCTACACTATACTACACACAAACCTAATTCGTTGTTTACTGCAGCTCCCATGATATACAGTCAGGCTTAACTGGCTGAACACCATTGGAATTGTAGACTGGGGTATCTGTGGCTAATCTTTAACACCCCTGCTATTATAAACTAACATTCATATGTTGCCCAGGTACATATGCTGGTCTGTTAGCAACTACAAAAAATCCTGTGGTTTCTCATGATCAAGGGGGACCTTAGCTGTTGGTGGCATTTGAAAACTAAGGTCTGCACTAGTAGTGAGGGATTATTGGCTTTGGCCTGAACCACAATGGTCCTTCTTAACCATCAGATGATATGAATTGTATGTCTATGAGTTGACCCATTGAGACAAAAGACCAACTTAGTGTAAGCACCCTGCCCAACAGGCAATCATAATGGTTTCTAGGGTACAGTATAAAGTTTAAACACATTAGGCATGCTTTTATCTATTTTTAATGTATTTTAACATGCCTTTATTATACTACTAATAAATACATGATACCGCTGAATTCCTAAACTCCAATCTTGCTGCCAGCTGTTTCAATCATTGTACCTTTCATATTTATATTGTATTTTTCAGATATATGACTGCAATATTGTTTAATCATAACACAATATAAAACTATTTTAGACATTTTTACTTTCAGGATAAGATTCTGAGATTAAAGAAATGCTTTACTTGCTAATATTATAAAACGTAATTTATAGAGAACATTTCCAGCATTTCCAATTATATACATTTTGGAAAATAATCAATTTTACAGATACAAGCATCCTTCAGAAAAAGATAAGGAATTAATACAGATTGTAAATCAGCAGAAAGACAAGATTACCAGAATGCTCATTGTAAATGCACTACATAGGGTTTTCATAGCATGGGCCATTAGCACCAAGCGACATGTACTCGGGGGGATGGATTTAGCTTTAGAGGCAAGGTAGGGTATGAGACTAGTATGGACTGGGTTAGTGCCGGACAGCAATTGGAGGGCAGGGTTCTGTAGCTAGAGTGCGGCAGGCATTAGATAACTACATATGGATGAGCAGATAATGCCAGGGTTGTACTTAACTTACTTGACACCTTGGGCCGTGTTTCTTTGGCACCCCGAAAAACTTTTGGATAGAAAAGGGTTTGGTATATATCAATGTTTTGAAAGAACAAGTTGATTGTTTCAAATTAGTAATTAAAGTGGAAATGTAATATATTGATGCCACCAGTAGAGAAAGCGACATGTCTCAAAATAGATTGTATTTATATTTTATGATATCATATAATTACAAACAATCAAGCAGGATTGTTTGATAATAGGAGACATATTTCATATTGTCTTATTATTGACAAGCCAAATACATAATACAAATATGTAATGAAAGAAGAGAAAAGGGCAACCCGATTAAACAAGCACTCAGAAGCAAAAAAACACACTTACTCATCAATTGGAAAATGTTACTATAAATGTGCATTTAGTAAAGATATAAAAAATATATTATCAAATGTATCAAAAAAAAGGCTAAAGCTGTAGGTGTGGTCTGACATATCACAATCTGCACATAGAAACATAGAACAAAGACAAATAGAGGCTGTCCCACTGTCAGATGTAGTTAACAATAACTACAAATCTCAGTAGTCAATACACATATATGCCAGCATCAATTATATAGTGTGTTAATAACATCATAAGGCTAATTCACAAATGCCCTTGTCTATCCTGATATATCGTATTTGCTCGATTATAAGACGACCCTGATTATAAGACGACCCTGATTATAAGACGACCCCCCAAACTTTGGATATTCCTTAAGAAAAAAAACTAAAAGCCTGAATATAAGACTACCCTATAGGAAAAAAGTTAAACTTGTATATATTCACATGTAAATTACTTTTTTAATAAAATATTATATAAAAAAAATGCATTTCTTGTGTTTATTTCCTTTTATGTGCCAATGCTGCCTCTCTCTTTCCCTCGCCCCCAGCTTTGTCTCACTCCCCTCTCGCCTGTCTCTTCCCCCCCACATGTTTCTCTCTGCCCCCTCCCTCCCTTTGTTGCTCTGTCCCCCCTTCCTCTGTCTCTCCCCCCCTTCCTGCTCTGTCCCCCCTGTCTCTCTGCCCCCCTCCCTCCCCCTGTCTCTCTGCCCCCCTCCCTCCCCCTGTCTCTCTGCCACCCTCTCTTCCCCTTACCTCGATCCCTGGTGGCTAGTGGGGGCAGCCGGGGGATGTCTGCACGATACGTGCAGACATCCTCCATGCTGCCCGACACGGCAGTCTATTATGACGGTCAGCTGGTCCGTCATAATAGTCTGCCGTGTCGGGCAGCATGGAGGATGTCTGCACGTATCGTGCAGACATCCCCCAGCTGCCCGATTTACCCTGGTGGCGAGCGGGGCAGCAGAGGAAGTCTGCGCGATGAGCGCAGACCTCCCCTGCTGCCGCCCGGCACGCTCGCCGGGACTTCTGTGACGAAAGCGGAAGTACCCGGCTTCTTCACAGAAGCCCCAGCGGTCGTGCCGGGCGGAAGCAGGGGAGTCTGCGCCCATTGCGCAGACTTCCCCTGCTGTCAGAGAGGGGGATCCAGGTCCCCTGCAGCTCTGCTGGGGACCTGGATCCATGTCTTATAATCTGACCTCAATTTGAGGTCAGATTATAAGAAGACCTCGATTATAAGACGATGGGGATTTTTCAGAGCATTTGCTCTGAAAAAAACCTCGTCTTATAATCGAGCAAATACGGTACTACCAAGAGCTCAAAAGCATTTATAGGTTTCCTCCTGTCTACAAGCTGCACAGCTGCTGGTGTAGTAAAAGTTATTTAAGCGACAGTATAATGCACACAATGGTAGTGGATTACCCATTTAATTGGACTGTTATTATTCTCACTAGACCCGCGCTCAGAATGGGTACTATGTGGGGATCTCCTCCACCTTACACGGAGCCAACCATCTTGGCATCGGTGTCTATTATAGCCATGAATGTAAGGTATCCTGGGGGTGGGATTCCAGATAAACTTTACTGTGCACCCGTAACAAGACAAATTTGCTTCACTGCGGCAATGTCTCGCTAATTGTTACAGATCCCTTCACCAGCCTTGGACTGTTCATCCATTAATAGCAGTTTGAGGTTTTGAGAAGAATATGCAAGACAAAAATAATTACTTGTAACATATCATAGGGTCTCAAGCCAGTCAGTCAGCTATTAGTAGGGCAGTCAGCACGATGCAAGTACTCCTATATAGCTCAATTAACAGAATGGCCAATGGTTTTATAAATGTTTGTATATTGTGATATGTCAGACCAAACATACAACTTTAGCCTTTGTTTTAATACATAAGTAGTAAGTGTGTTTTTTGCTTCTGAGTGTTTGTTTAAACGGGTTGCCGTGTTCTCTTCTTTCTGCTTTGTAATCATTTTTCCACCCGTGAGCCCTCTTACAGTAAATGTGTCCCAGGCATGCTTATAAAATTTTCTGGTACGCCCAAACTCCAGCCAGTAGTGCCAAAGTTGATTGTGGAACGCCTGGGATTAGATAAGGACTCCTGAGATTAGTCACCCGAGTAACTTGCAACAAAACTGGATGTGGGCTCCCCTTTGTATCCATTAAAAGGTTCACAATTGCTGGGAGAGGGCATGGGATGGCCACTGAGATGTAGAGCAAAGTGGGCAACCAAGCTTGTGTATGCCACCATGGGGTAATCAGACTAAGTTTGTGTTGTGATGAGGTACAGGGCCAGAGCCTCCTATAGGCAAAGCAGGCACCGGCCTAGGGTGCGCTTTTGCAAGGGGCACCCGCAAGCTCCTACAATGCAGCACTGAGGGAATGAGGCGGACTGCACCGGGGACGAGGTGAAGGTCCGTCCCCCTCCTTTTTTTTCTGAAGAGCAGCGGGCAGTACTAGCTCTGTGTGTAAAACGCACACAGAGCTCAGGAAGTGCTGCTCGTTCTCCCTGTGAGCATTGATCATTCAGAGCACTGTCTGAGCACTGTGTGTGTTTAACACACAGGGCTAGTACAGCCCGCTGCTCTCCGGTGAAGCCGGAAGCTTCCGGGTAAAAAAGGGAAAATAAATGAATACCCGCTCCTGCATCTGATTAGATCACTCCTATCTCAGTAGTGGCCAATCGTCTATTAGTGGACGTGTCTAGGGTTCAGCTATTCACATCTGAATAAGTTATTAAATACCCCAAAGAAAATCTGTTGACTCTTGCATTGCACTCCCAGGACTTACCTCCTAGCATGCATTGCACCCACAGGACTTGCCCCCCCCCCCCCCTTCAGCATGCATTGCACTCACAAGACTTGCCCCCCAGCATGCATTGCATTCACAGGACTTGCCTCCCTGCAGGCATTGCACTCACAGGACTTGCCCCCCAGCATGCATTATACCCGCAGGACTTGTCCCATCACAAAGATTGGATTTATAGGAGCTGTCCTCAACACCCCCTGCACCTCTCAGCAGGTCTGATTGTGACCTCTGTGGAGCGCACAGGACTGGCACCTCCTATAGGCGACGTAGGCATAGGCACTTTTGCAAGGAGCGAGCGAGGGAGAGGAGTGGGACAGATATGAGGAGGGAGAGGAGCAGGACAGATATGAGGAGGTAGAGGAGAGGGACAGACATGAGGAGGGAGAGGAGCGGCATAGACCTGAGGAGAGAAAGGAGTGGGACAGACCTGAGGAGAGGGACAGCCATGAGGAGAGAGAGGAGATGGACAGGCATGAGGAAGGAGAGGAGACAGAGTAAGTGTGACAGATCCATCTGTATAACCTGGGATCGCTGGTTCGTCTGTTTTGCTGTTTTTGTGAAATTACTCATTCGGATGTCGACCACGAGGCGGCGGCCATTTCAAACCATGCGAAAGACGGTAATGGGCTTGGACTCCCTGGCGATTGAACTATGCGTATGGGATCTGAGCGCTATTCGCCAATCATATGCACTCAGATCCAGGCTATCTGGGGATATGTGATACGAATGGGAAATGTTCGACCATTATAAAGTTATGTATTTTTATGTGTTTTTTTGTGTTGAAATTAAAATGGCAATTCGCCTCTGTCCTGGAGATAATTGAATTACTTCAAAATTATCTCCAGGGCAGGGGGGAGGTAATCATAATGCCTGCTGGGAATAATCTGTGTCTGTGGGTCCTAAATTGGCTTATGTCTGTCTATTGTTACAGTCTCCCATTGGGTCCCCTAGGGGAGTGTCCACCAAGTGGGAGACCTGCATAAATACGGGCGGGTAGCCCACAGTTAAAGCAGTTCATGTTTTACCCTCAACGCAGAGCGTGGTCTCGTTATTTGGGGGGGGGGAGATCTACTAAACGGCGGTTTGTGTATCTGATGCTGAGGGTACCGTAACAGTAAGTAATGTACTTTTTCTTTAATAAGAAAAAAAAACTGCTCGCTTGTGTATATGTGACTGTCTCTGTGTGTGTATGAGTGTGGTATGGGGAGGGGCAATGGGGCGGAGACAAGGGGTGGTAAAATGAGGGTTTGCCTACCATGGCAAAAATACTTGCACCAGGCCAGGCGAGGTATCAGTCAAAACCTTGGAAATAGTCATTTCTGTGCGCAGGCCAGGTTTGTAGGAAAGCATCAGTTGCCAATGCATCCGGATCTGGTTTCCAACTGAAAATTTGAGGAAGTTGGGTATTCAGTCGTGAGGCAAATAGGTCTAGCTCTAGAGGCCCTCAATGATCCATAATCCGTTGGAAAACTTCTTGATGTAAGTGCTCGTCATAGTCTTGAATTCCAACCTGCTTCCATGTATATATGCCCAGGATATTAACTACCTGAATGGAGATGTTGTGGGCTAGACAAAATTGCCAAAATTCCAGTGCTAGATGCAACAGAGTTGACTTTGTACTGCCAAGGTGGTTGATATATCTTACCGCTGATACATTTTCCATATGCAGAAGGACAGAACAATTCAATGAGCTCTGAACAAAACTGCGGTTAACACTGGTTGAGGTCTCCATATCAAAATATGAGCATTGATATAGAGGAGCCACCAGTAGAGTTCCTATGCTGCATCTCAATCTATTGGAGTAGAATGATCATATGTAAGTCCCTGATGGAGAACAGAAATCTTCAGTCATTACAAGGTCCCATAATGGAGAGGACTGGGAAAATATGGGTTGTATGGTGGTGGATAGCAGTCCTATCACTTGAGCTAATTGACATATGATGATCAAAGGACGTGTCAAAACCTTTCATATTTCTTTTCTTTTTTTTAATCTTTTTTTTTTTCATAAAACAAAACTTGGCAAAAGATCGCAATGACTCTGGACATCACGTGTGATGTAACAGAGGCGTGTCCCAAACCCGGACATCCGAGCACAGTTCATCGTGGGGGGCCATCCTATCGTCACGAAGGGGTTAAACACAGAGCATTTAATAACACAGTAAAACAGTAGGAACATAATCAGAAGCTGTGTACTTATCTGAGGGAGCAGCAAAGTACAAAGTAAAAGGAGGAGTTTATGAATTCCTGCAACTATATATGGGAGGGGAGGGAGGGATTATGCTAAGAGATAAGCATAATATGAGCCTGCGTGTCTTTATAAATTCAGTAACAGTAAATTATTTCAGGTTCATAAAACCAGAGTGGCCTGGAGATTCCAAGATAACCAAACCAATTTGACTTGAATGTCTGAGACTTGAGAAAAGCAATACTCAATGAAACACTACACTAAAAATATCCCCATCTCTAATTTGTGTTCCCACCTTGCCAGTCCCCTTCACCCCTACACTCACACTAATTATGCAGAGATGGTATGAGCCTAGTTTGAGACATTTTAGCGGGAGGAGATGCTATCACATAGGACTTTACTGTACCTGTGCTTCTCCACCACTTAGAGATGAAATCCAATACATTAGTAAAATGTATTTTTTCCAATGTGCACATTTAGTACAAGGTATTGTTATGTAATCTGGTCCTGTACCAAAGATAAGTGCCAGGTTCACTCTTTTTCTGTGTTTTTTACCTTATGTTCCCTCTTGAGGTAAATCATTTTTCCCTGTAAGAAAACATTATTTGTCTCTACCCAAAAACCAACTACTAGGTTGTTTGCTGATATATGTTATTTAGCTTCATTTGGGGCCATTTTCACATAGAGTTCCACAGGCAACTGTTTGAAAGAGAGCCTAAATCCTTATGTCAGACTTTTAACCAACCAGAGGGTAACTTATAAACAATGTTCCTATGGTAGTTACATTTTCTTTTGGTAGTCAGATACTGACTTTCGCACTGCCCTGTGGTAACCTGGCGAGCTCTCTGCAACCTGGCAGCACTGAGTGGTGTGTGCCATCAATGATGCCGAACACACCTCTATGTGGGGAGGAAAAGATCATCTCCTTCATACTAATTGGTTGATTGATGCTCTCACACACCAAGGACAGAAAGATATAGTCACAGAGCAGTCTCATTCTGCAGCCACGGAAAAATGCTATGTGAGTTGGAATACGAATATCGAGCTGGACAGAATATCTATTGAATGGTGCACCTGATGCATTGTCAATTTATCTGATTAATTTTTGAAGATGGTTCTTATTTCTTTTGTATATTCTCACAAAGACATCCATGCTTTTTAACTAATAGGCTGACACCAAAATATTTTCTTGTTACAACCTATACAATACAGAAACCTGTATTGTAGCTGTTCCTATGTAAATAAATGTAGTTTCACTTGAACATTTGAGATAGCACCATGATATATCACCAATATATATATATTTAATCTGAATAGGAAAACACAGGTGTTAAAACTTCTATGTTTCCGCACAGCAAACTAATTACACTGTGAATTTGACCCTTATTTATGTTTTATTATCCATTTGTATACATACAGCTGTGTTTGTATATTTAACGTTTGCCTCCAGTCTTGTGCATTAAAACTTGCACATATTTCTGAACACTACAGTAACTTGCAAGGCTCCAAGAACTCATGTAAGACCCTAAAAACCAACAGGGTTAAAATGGCACTAGTTGTTTCCTGTCTTTTACCCTTTTACCTATTTGAAAATGTAGGAGCATTGTTATCTGAGCATTGTTATCTGCCCCTAATGCAAGGACAAATTGTATTCTCAATTATACCTCACCCATCATTGCATTCACCCCAGGTTCCATATGCTGCTAGGTCAAAGGTTTAGAGGCCTACTGGTGCCTAATGTACAGAATAGCTTTTCCAGCCCAGGAACGAATCTGACAGCTGTCACAATTCATCACTGAAGTGTTTATTGTACAGATCATCTATTTTTATTACGTTAAGGATTACATTGTGGAATGTGTTTTCATACCTGCTAACATCCTGTGGGGTGGATCCCAGAGAATGTGGGGTTATGCAACATTGAGTGAATATCCAGCTCCAGCCCAGTACAGGTTGTCTGGAGATCACTTCTTGCACGTTTACAATTTGAGGTGTAATCACTAAAATTCGACTTTGGAGGTCGACTTTCATTTTGAGACTAATGGGGCTATTCACTAAAAGGTGATTAGCAGGTGAGTTGAGGTGAGATGAATATTTCATCTCACCAATTCAGCTATACATTGTGCAGGAACAAACCTGGTTAGTTCATTTAGCGGGGCAATTGCTGAATTGGTGATATGAAATGTTCATCTAACCTCAACTCACCTGCTATTCACTTCAACTCACCTGCTATTCACCTCAACTCCCCAGCTACTCACCTCAACTCACCATTTAGTGATTCAAACCTGGGGGGTTTTTCAGGTGCAGAATTTGACTTAGTCTCCAAATGAAAGTCGACCACCAAAGTTGGATTTTATTGCATAAACCCATATGTAAATATCATAAATGTCAACATCCACAGTGCTATCCAAAAATGCTGGGACACCTCCGTCTTTGAAGGGACAGAACCCCCAATGTATTACTGGCAAATAGTCTTTTTTATACTTTGGCATCTTGTTTACAGCTGTCTAAAGTAAAGACAAATACGTAGATACTCCCAAAGTTATTAAACAAACTTAGTGGTGTACTAACAATACCTTTAACAGATTTATTTAACCAATCATTGTTAACGGGAGTAGTCCCAGAAGATTAGCAAATGTTGTGCCCATTCACAATAAAGGTAATAGGGAAAAGTTGGGCAACTATAGACCAGTAAGTCTTACTTCAGTAGTGGGGGAAATAATGGAAACTTTGTTAAAGAATAGGATTGCTGATCATCTAAAATCGTATTGATTTCAAGACAACATGGGTTTATGTCAGAGAGATCATGCCAAACTAATCTTATTGATTTTTTCATTGGGTGACTAAATTAATAGATCAATGTGGTGCAGTAGACATTCCTTACCTTGATTTCAGTAAGGCTTTGGGCACTGTCGCACATAGAAGGCTTATTAATAAACTGCAATCTTTGAGTTTGGATTTCAATATTGGTGAATGGATTAGACAATGGCTGAGTGACAGGCAACAGAGGGTTGTAGTCAATAGAGTATATTCGACTCTTGTTACTAGTGGGGTACCTCAGGGATCTGTACTTGGACCCATGCTCTTTAATATTTTTATTAGTGATATTGCAGAAGGTCTTGTTGGCAAAGTATGTATTTTTGCTGATGATACAAAGATTTGCAGAAGGGTTAATGTTCCTGGAGGGATAAGCCAAATGGCAAATGATTTAGCTAAACTAAAAAAACATGTCAGAGCTGCGGCAACTAACATTTAATGTTGAAGTTTAAAGTGCATCTGAGGAAAGAGATTTAGGAGTAATAATTTCAGAGGACTTAAAGGTAGGTAGACAATGTAATAGAGCAGCAGGAAATGCTAGCAGAATGCTTGGTTGCATAGGGAGAGGTATTAGCAGTAGGAAGAGGGAAGTGCTCATGCCATTGTACAGAGCACTGGTGAGACCTCACTTGGAGTATTGTACGCAGTACTGGAGACCGTATTTCCAGCAGGATATTGATACTTTGGAGAAAGTTAATAAAAGGGCTACTAAACCGGTTAATGGGTTGAAGTATAAAAGTTACCAGGAAAGGTTAAAGCATCTTAACATGTATAGCTTGGAGGAAAGATGTAACAGGGGGGATATGATAGAAACATTTAAATACATAAAGGGAATCAACACACCAAAGGAGGAGAGGTTATTTAAAAGAAGAAGGCACAAGGCTATTCTAGATATAAGATAGGGAACTGGGGACTAATAAATGTATTTTGAAAATTGGGCAGACTAGATGGACCGAATGGTACTTATCTGCCGATACATTCTATGTTTCTTGTTGGGTTAAGGGGCACTGAAGATTTTTTAAATTTTCATATTCAAGCTAAACTCAGTCTAGATTATTGTGAAATAATTTCTAGTTTGATATAAACATGTATCAACAACAACCGGAAAAGAGAATGGTCAGTAAATATGGCAAAACCTTAACAATCATAAAAAGATAGGCAAACAACAGAATCTGAGAACATGGAGTGAGGCCTGTGGGGATCTCTCAGATTACACACACCATGAATTATTCTGGAACACAAAACGTCTTCATAGTTCCCATGAAATATGTGGTAATGGAGCGATAGCTTGTAAAGTTGGAAGATATTTTCAAGCCATCATAGAGGAATCAAAAACAGCAGATTTTCCGATACGAGTGGAAGATTTGCTGCATACATCATTGTAAAACTAATACCTTTCTCAATCAAAAGCTTGCAAAGAGAGCCGAACTCATTGCACTTGACAGTAACATTAGTAGAAATGCTTGAAAAATGAGAATCTTGTGGGATTCATATAACAAGTCAAGCAATATACAAAAGGCTGAAAGGATTTTAACCTTATCCTGAAAATTTAGAAGACCAATAATCTCTGTTCTGGGGGAGGATTGAATGATATTCTGGACCCATTCACTGTGCACATTTAATTTAGAGGAGAGTATGATGGTCCCATTTCAAATTGATTGGCATCCTGCAGTCATTCCTGCAGAAAGCTTAGCAGGCATTGTTACTTAATTGATTCAGGAATTCCTATGGTGCGCAGGTTATTTGTACTGCTGCCATTTTCAATTTGTCTAGTTTGAAATTGGACGGACTGGAAACTTTCTCTTGTAATTGTAGAATGGTGGTGGTAATGATGTTCTGGTACTATACCTACGAGGAAAGCTGGTAGCAGCTGTGAGCCGAGTTGGGTTTGAGATGGGAAATTCTTTTCTCTTTTCATTCCTCACCTTTCTCTCGATGACTAGATTGGCAATGCAGCTTTAGCTGCCTACAATTTCTATGACAATGACATGCAGCCAGCCAAATAGCTGTCAGAGTATTACTCTACCAAGGAGGCACGATGGTGGCAATACTAAATTAGATTTCGAGAAGGATAGAGCCATGATAGTTTATGTTTGGAATCTGTGCTGTTCAGGAATATTCCCCAGCAGGGGCATGGCCATGTCAGGTAATACTTGAGTGCCTTATCACATACTCCCAAGTCTCTCTGTGTCTTTTAAGTTACTGATGTCCTGGAGACAAACGTATTTTAAACTTATTTTGTTTGCATAGTGATCTCTCCTTCACAGCCTGGTTGATCTAACCTTGTTGATCACACCCATTTAAAAAAGCCTATCTATAGCATGCAAATGCACTCTAAGTAACGCACAAACTTTAACAGGTCCGTATTTTTACGTTAACACCTCAATGAAATATGACAATGCTTACCACAGCAGAATTTTGCACATTAATACAAACAGTGTTCCCCTACCTCCCCTGGGGTTAACCCTACAATTTAAATAATATTTTTGGACCCCCATACTAGCCGTGGAAGCATGGTGGCGGTCCCCTTCTGCTATCCCTGTCCCTCTAAAATTGCAGGACTGATGGCTGCCACTATGGCACCTAGCCGTCCTAACGATCACAGAGCTGGCACATACTGAGCCTGGAGCTGATATAGCCAAAGGCCCCCAGCACCCACTAATATCCTGGGACTAAGGGTTGTTGATATGGCCCCTGGCCCCCCTTTAATATACCAGTGCCTGCTAATATTATTAGGGGGGCCCATAGCTGCCACCATTATATCATGAGCAGAGGGCTGCCCAAAGGCAACCCAGACCATCATTATCTCACAGTGTCTGCGAGATAATGATAATGAGTGGCACCCACCACTCCCAACAACATGGGCCTTGGGGCAGCATCCAGTCCCATGATATAATGGGTGCGTGAGGACGCTTTGGGTACTCCTTGGCCCTTGTGATTGTTAGGGATGACCAGGAGCCATTTTGGCAGCACCCAGTGCCGTGAGTTTATTGGGGGGTAAAGCTGGGAGCCAGAGGAGGCTATTAGATTCCTGGTCCTTTTGTTTTTATTTAACTGGTGGGGGTGGGGGGGTTACATCATGCCAGTTTGCATGTTAAACGGTACTAGACTAGTGTGCTGTTATTATGCTTTGGTACCATTTTCATTGAACTGCACCTTATTCACTACTGAAGTTTTTTAGTTTAACGGGACTCATTGAATCAACCCCACAATTGTGTTTTATTGTTTATAGATTATGAAAAGAGTGAATAAGAGAAATGTGTTTGTTTATATAACTTGTTTATTTAGATGTTGTTTATGAAAAACATTTAAGCAATGACTTCCATCACTGTGAGAGTCTTAAAGCTCTTTCTAACAGGATTACTATTTATAGACTGTGAACCTGTTTTTGCTGGCTTTAATTTTTCATTTTTCTCAGCAAGTGACTTGTAATATCTGTGACCATTTGCATCTTTTGTTTGATAATATATCCCGGAGGGTTCTTGTAAGAAGCTGGGCATACTGTTATCTGTTTTGGTGTATAGCTGGTGTTATATGTGGTTTCTGTATCCATTGGCAGAGAAGATACCATTTCTTGCTTTACTTGTTTACAACTAATGTTCTTAGCAGCAGGATGAGGCACAAAATCCTTACGGAATGTGGTCACTTTCTCCAAGGGATCCGTAAGCCTAACAAGCTCTCCCTGATGTTTGAATAGTGCTGCCCTCTTGTACTGCCAAGGTTTGTAATCTTCTTGCGTTATGGATCTTGCATTAAATGGATCAGTTGGTTTAATATAAGACAAAGGCTTCTTTGGAAATCGTGGAGGCTGGGGCCACACTTGATATTTTTCTTGTTACACCACTAAAACGGATATCATTGCTGTGCTGTGGGCAAATGGGTTTGAACGTCTTGGAAGCTTCTCCTGGCATACCTTTAAAGTCCTGTTTGTGGATTGTCAGATTGTCAAATGGTTCTTCATTGGGCTCGTATTTTTCTTTATCCCTTGGTTTGACCTTCTTAACATGAAACGGCACATAGTCTTTCATGTAACATGTGATATCAGCAAAGGGGGCATCCGACACTGGGCAGTCATTTATTGATTTGAAAGTAAGGGCAGGAGCAGCTGGTATGAATTGAAAGTTATCCTGAAATGTGCTCCTTTTGTCAAATATTTCTTCTGGAGGCTGGTAAGTGTTGACTGGTTTCTTAGACTGTATTCGAGGGCAGCTCCATTTTTGAAAATCCCCTATAAAACATTAGAACTCACAGTTTATTAAAAAAAAACATAATATAATATAAACTACAGTGTTTTGCTAACATTGTTATAATAGTCCCAAAATGCCATTAACTCTTCAGCACCATGAGAGTGTTTGACTCCTTTCTTCCTCCCAAGAAAGATAAAACAAGTACCATTGAAGTAAGGTAAAGCAACTAGAGGATTCATTTGAAAATCTCAATGTAACCTTGTAAATATCCTGGGTTTTTTTTTTTTTGCAAGTAGGACAATGATCAACTTCATTTGTTAGACAAAGTGCAGCCATATATATGAATAGGTTTGTTAATTTACAATGAATTTAGTATTTGCAGATTAAGATTATTTCTTAGCAAATCAAATCGCATCAAATTCTATGTCAGACAATACAATAAGCAGTTTACTATTTTCAGATGTGAAAGATGTAATTTAATACTTTCTAAAAAATAATAATCAAAACATAGCTATCCCAATCTATGATAATCTATAAGAATGTCTTTATTTAAGATGAATAGCTTGAAGCTTGATAGAAGCAGGGTATTGCTTTACATTATGTTATACAGCGCACAGTCATCCAGAAGGCCACTTGTTGACGCAAGTTGGGTGCTGGGACTGCAATTGTGAGTCATGTGTCTCTGGAAACCACTTTCAAAAGGTGATGGTCTCCAATTAAGATCTTTTACACTCATTTTAAATTTTCAAACAAAATAAGACATATACAATAAAATAAATATATTTTGGAAATTCAGTATCATCTATAGAAGGATGTCCAGTTTTCTCTACGAACAGTAAATCAAATAGAAGAAACCCCCCAGAATGCCACTGTTTTTAATGCAGGCCTGCGTAAAAACAGATGTTTTTCACATAAACTCTCTCACATGTTATCATACTAATCTATTAAACACCCTACCTAGGTCTCTATAACAATAGTCACAACATAACCTGCCTGCTACTACATGGTGACAAGTAGTGGGTTAATTTACTTCTTAAGCACTCCAGTTTTAGAACTGTATATGACTGTATAAAATGAAAGGAATTAATATGTAAAATTGGAAGAGCCTGTATCTGCATGTTCATCTAAATTAGAACACTTTGTGCAGCCAAAGATTTCATTTCCCTGCACATAGAATAAGCTCTTTTGCAGTCAATTTTATTAGTCTATATAGCGCTCACTGCCAGTGTGTAACATTAACACACACCATAAATTCAGTCAAGCATTATACAGGTTGAGTATCCTTATCCAATATGTTTGGGACCAGAAGTATTTTGGAAAACGGGTAATTTCAGATAACTGATCATTTTAACCAATAAGATATAATAAAGCGTCTCAGCACTCATGAAATACAGTAGTATCAATGTAAATACTGTATTTAGCAAATAAATCCCTTTTACTAAGATGTAGCTGTGATATGAGGCAGTTAAGCAGGGAGGGGGACAAATCATCATAACGTTTTTTTTGGGGGGAGGAGGGGGTTAAAAAAAGAAATGTCTATGTGGAATTGTGTGTGTGCCAGTGTGTATAAGTGTGTGTCAATGTGTAAAAGTGTGTGTGTGTCAATGTGTATAAGTGTGTGTGTGTGTGTCAATGTGTATAAGTGTGTGACAATGTGTATAAGTGTGTGTCAATGTGTATAAGTGTGTGTGTGTCAATGTGTATAACTGTGTGTGTGTGTCAATGTATTTAAGTGTATGTATGTGTGTGTGTGTGTGTCAATGTGTATAAGTGTGTGTCAATGTGTATAAGTGTGTGTGTGTGTGTGTGTCAATGTGTATAAGTGTGTGTCAGTGTGTGTGTGTCAATATGTATAAGTGTGTGTGTATGTGTGTCAGTGTGTATAAGTGTGTGTGTGTCAATGTGTATGTGTGTGTGTGTGTGTGTGTGTCAGTGTGTGTGTGTCAATGTGTATAAGTGTGTGTCAAGGTGTATAAGTGTGTGTGTGGGTCCATGTGTATAAGTGTGTGTGTGTGTGTGTGTATGTGTGTGTCAATATGTATAAGTGTGTGTGTGGGGGGGGGGTCAATGTGTATAAGTGTGTGTGTCAATGTGTATAAGTGTGTGTGTGTGTGTGTGTGTGTGTGTGTGTCAGTGTGTATACGTGTGTGTGTGTGTGTGTGTGTGTGTGTCAATGTGTATAAGTGTGTCAATGTGTATAAGTGGGTTTCAATGTGTATAAGTGGGTGTCTGTGTGTATAAGTGTGTGTGTGTGTGTCAATGTGTATGTGTGTCTGTCAATGTGTATGTGTGTCAATGTGTATAAGTGTGTCTGTGTGTATAAGTGTGTGTGTGTGTGGGTGTCAATGTGTATAAGTGTGTGGGTCAATGTGTATAAGTGTGTGTGTGTGTGAAGTATGTGTGTATACATGAGTGTCTGTGTAAGTGTATCCTGTGTGTAAGGGTGGCTGTGTGTGTGACAGTGTGTATAAGGGGGTTTGTGTAAGTGTGACTGTGTGTATTTATGTATAAGTGTGCACTTGCCCAGGGCCACTGGTTTACCCGGGCCCCCGCTGGCTGCAACATGGTCCCGCTGCCCATGTCACTGTGTCACATGGAGGGCAGAAGTCTTCATCCAGCCGGAGTCCAGTCCCCTACCCCCTGCACTCAGTGTGCTTAGAGGAAAGACTGTGCGGATGAGACGGGCGAGGATACGAGAGAGCAGCAGCAGCGAGGTGAGCATTTTTGATGGGCAAACTGGCTGTTGCATATGTTAATGGCAATCTGACTGTGGCATGTTAATTGGTACCTGACTGTGGCTCATTTTAATTGTCAAAGCGATGCTGTGGGATCTTCTGTGGGGCAAAATAACATGTACTGTGGCATGTACTAGAGACCCTAGGTACACCTCTGCAAATATGCTGCCCATGTGCTGCTTTGCTGCCCCTCAGATCCGGCTATGCAGACCGGTGCCCTATTTCCCCTTAGACCTCAGTCAGCATTTCTGATAGATGACAA
This sequence comes from Pelodytes ibericus, assembly GCA_036172795.1. Classification (NCBI taxonomy): domain Eukaryota; kingdom Metazoa; phylum Chordata; class Amphibia; order Anura; family Pelodytidae; genus Pelodytes; species Pelodytes ibericus. The sequence goes on from CM069860.1 coordinate 60,741,652, forward strand.
AATGTGAAGGATCTCTCAAAATGGTTTAGTGGAGGTGTCTATTCAGTACGCAGGTGACGTTTCAACCCTAACAGGTTTTTTTCAAGTTTGGGTAGCATCCCGGGACCTCGACACATTACAAAAATCTGAGTGCGGATCCGAATCTACTTTATTTTACAATTCTTTCTGAGATATGGAAATGAGGGTATTGGGAGAGAGAGACACATGAGTGACTGACATGGTAAGCATGGTAGAATACTATTTATCGCTCATTGTGTACTTATTTTCCAATGATGCTCAGCCAGACTAATGGGAGACTTTGGCTGATTGGGCATCATGGGAATAGTAGTTAAAACACATTCAACTAGCCAGCAAAAAGTCTTCCATGTTGCTGGCTGAGCATCATAAAAATAAATAAAACCACTACACAGTATTATGGCAAAATATATTTCCTTATTTTAAATAAATGTTTGTGTTGGTCCTTTACAGCAAAATAAATTTTGCGCACTCCCTCCCCTTGTCTAAAGGGGAGGAGTTCATAATATAGCCACACCAACCTGGGGCGCCAAAAAAAAAAACCTTCACCCAGTTGCCCATTACCCTAGGATCGTCCCTGAACACGTACCATTGTATTATCATTTGTGGGCGTGCTTGTGGTGGGAGATCTGAGCATGCATGGAAAGGCTATATCACAGCTGAAGGGGGCTGGACACTGAATAAACTGTTGTGCCCTTGCATTCTGATAGGTTTGTGTGGAATTTGCAACGTGTGGCAAAATCTGAAAAAAATTTGGATAAAAGATCATTTTGGATAACAGATTTTTGGATAAGGAATAGTCATTCTGAAGTAACTCCCTTACAGTGTCGTAAACGAGAGCCACCATAAGACACCAGTGAGCCCTGGGCAGAGCTTTTAATTGCAGGACTGCCTGACGCTCTAGTTTTAGCTAGCCACTCTATTGACAAATATTTTTACTGTCTCTTAAAAAATGTATATATTTTGCATCATCTCCTGACTCACTGATGTCTGACTAAAACCGTTCCAGAATCAAAATCAGAACATGAGATCTAGGTATGTTTTGATCCAGTTCACATGATTAGTTAGCAGGCAAGTTCAATGTAAATAAAAGAAATATGTAGCTGTCAGTTTTCAAGGCAGAGGTTGTAGTATTAGTAATGCTTGCAGGGATTAACGCTGGTGTAAAAAAAAAATCTAATTTTGAGCATCGAGTAGAAATCAAAGCATGTCAAAAGCAGTATTACAAGCCCGAAGAAGAATTCAGTTTAAATTATATGGCAAAGTCAAACATGTTAAATCTCCAGTGTGTAATAGCTCTATCACATTGTAAACTGTTGCTGAGACCCAGAGTGGAAATTCAGGTCTTCAAGGTTTCCCTCCAGGTAAAGCACATTTTAATTTAAAAAAAAAAAATGTAAAAAATGATCATGTAAGCATCATGCTGAACACTATATGCAGTTTGCACATGTGGTGATGTAAATGTATATTTTTATTATGTTCTTACATATGATGAAATCCCAGTTCCACTCTGAGGAAACCATTATAAAGAAATAACTACAGCACAGAAGTTTGCAGACTTATTTATGCATCCATCATCCAATCTAAAGGAGCATGGGCGTCCACAGGAATTTTTCCATGGGGGGGGGGGGGCAAAATATCAAAGCAGGAATGGACTCACGGCGTGTGGAAATCAGCAATTTATTGAAGAAAATTGGTGACACAAATCCATGGAATCAATTGTTATAAAAGTTACCCATTAACAGGAGAATTATATAACGATGGTAGGAGTAGCTAACAGACCAGCATATACCTGAGCATCATGGGAAGATTACAATAGCTGGGGTGGTAAAGATTAGCCACTATTACCCCAGTCTACAATTCCAAGTAGTGTGCAGTGTAACAATCCCAGTCCGTAACTATAAATCCAGTAAAATTAAGCGAGTAATATGGCTGGTGGAATATTATTGTAGATGCAATCAACACAAGTTAGTGTTTGTACTGTAAACTTACTGTAACCTCATTGCCCCGTTCACCTCGCACAACCCCATCCACAGTTAGCAACTCAGGGTCCACTCAGTGCAGCTACCTCTATTGTTCAGTGGTAAAAACAGCCCTGAGAGATCAGACCACACCATTCTGACATGGGGGGTATATAAAATTAAATAAAAGCTTTTTTCTGCAATTCCCTGTCTGACGGGTGTTTTTTATGATCTACATATCTAGTTAACCTAACCTAAGCAGCCTACTGCTTCTCCCTCCCTTGCTGCAAGTCCAATTTCTAGGGGGGACACCCATGTAGAGGACATTTATTAAAAACTAGAAGAAACATGCAGATTGTGTGACAAGTGCATGTTGGCCTGGATTAATCGGTTGCCCACTTGTGTCTGATTAAAAAGCATCTGAATGATGCTCCTATTAAAAAGTGATTCCCTTTTGCAAGGGCGTAGCTAGAATCCACTGGCCAATTATCGCACTGGGGTCCTCCCCATGCAATATGATGTCTGCGATGCCAAACGATGCCAAACACACCTCCTGCAAGTGAGGACATGAGTCAGATTAAATCCTTTATTATTCCATAAGCAGCAAATATTGAGTCCCTCATTAGTAATGTGGACCACTGTTAAACAATGGGATCACATGAAAAAGTTTAATCACAGACCACTGTTAGGACTGGCAGCTGAATCTTTTTGGGGTCACAGTCTGGGTTCTCAGTTTTAACAAATATATAATCATAATTATATACTGTTATATATAGTTTTCAAATTACTAAACTTTATTGTATCTGTAGCCTGTGTGTTATTAATCCATTCAATGCCGTTTACTTTAAAATAATGTACTTGCGTTGTTACCAGCCACATGAGATCTCTGTTTAGTCTACAGCTTTATCTGCTTGTTCCATTAACATTATATTTCTGGGCAGCTGTAATCTACTATGGTACTTGTGGTCAATAGTTTAATATATGCTGTCCTTACAGTTTATTTCTATAGGTTTTGGAGTGTTTGCTTTCTCCATGTTAATTGATATTTCCCAACTGTTGTTTTTTTGAGTTTGTCAATTGATACATTACAGTTATGGATAAAAAATAGATTACACTTCTACCTTTATTGATTGAAAAGAAACCCTCAGACAATTAAAGGGGCAGTTCCACTTTAAAGAAATATTTGTTTTAATTTGATCAATGCTGCATAATATAAAATAAAGAAAAAGGAAACAGATCTGTCTCATCGTCCTACACTCTTTCTACTGTCAGTGTCTCTAAGTCCTCCTTCTTGTGCAGTAGGCTGAATTGTCAGGAACTGTTGTAATGATTTTCAATGTAATATCACAAGAGACTTATAATTTGTTTTAAAGTCAAAATAACTGTGTTAACATATATTAAAATATGTATAACATACACAAAATAAGCTTGTGGAACGGACTTCTTAAATATAAACAATTCTAATTTCTACTAAAATATCCATAATAGTTTTTGAAGATCAACAAGCCATCCCTTTTTGATGGTGATGTTATTATCGCTTAGAGATGCATATTTTGAAATAGAAAATAGGAGAAAGTAGAAAGTGATTAAATAGTCAGCATCTGCAGGATCCTTAAATAAAGTGATCAGCAGACAAAAATATCTTGCTTTTCTTTTATTCCATTAGTTATCACACATAACAGATGTGGAGACAAAGCCAGAAAAAGTACAGCGTCATGCATTTTGCACACTGTGTACTGAATAAGTACAACATTCCATCCTTATATGTCCAATAAACCAATATTGAATCCTACAGAACATCTGCAAAACAGCAGAAAACTTCTTAACAACAAAACACTGCCCAAGAAGATCTTCTGTATGGTTTCTGATTTGTTTATTTAATGTATTTATTAATATGTGTATTATTAAATAGCATAGAAAAGTTAGGAGTCTACATACCTTTGATGGCTAAGCATGATATGATATGTAGTTCAAATACATCTGAAGTGCCAAAGTTAGTTGCAATGTGGGTTCTGAGGTAAGTCCTGGGTGTATAATATGGGCTCTAAGGCATATCCTGGGTGTGCAGTGTGGTGCTGGGGCATGTCCTGTGTAAGCAATCTTGATGCATCTGGCTGGGGTAAGTCTTGAGTGTGCAAAGTGGATGCTGGGGTATGTTCAGGGTGCAATGGGGTGCTGGGGTAAGTCCTGGATGTGCCATGTGGGTGCTGAGGTAAGCCCTGGCTGTACAATGTGGATGCTGGGGCATGCCCAGGCTGCGTAATGTGGGTGCTAAGGAATGTCCTGGGTGTACAAAGTGAATGCTATGGAATTTCCTCGGTGTGCAAAGTTGAGGCTAGGGCATGTCCAGGGTAAGTCCTGGCTGTGCAATGTGGTGCTGGGGCATGTCCTGTGGATGCAATCTGGGTGTATCTGGCTGGGGTAAGTCTTGAGTGTTCAATGTGGATACTTGGGCATGTCTTGGGTGTTAAAATATGGGTGCTGGAGTACATGCTGTGGATGCAATTAAGGTGCTGGGGTATGACCTGCAAGCTGGATACTGTTTCAAGTGCAGTGGGTGCTGCAAGGTGGTGCTACGGCAAGAGATGTGGGGACATTACCAAAAAGAGTACAGGAGAAACTCACAAATGTAATTTCCACTTCCTGGGGGAGTATATTTTAAAATAAGGTAGCTATATATACCCTGAGTTGCTGCCTTTACTTTGCAACTGATAGAGGTTTGTCCTTTTAGCTGGTGTACTTGAGTTTTCTACTGTCATCGAAAAGTGTGGTTGAGAGGGATGGCTGCTTGGGGGTACAAGGAATAAAACAGTGGGGTCATATTTAAGCTTGGAGTGAGCCATTAAAGAGGCCCACTCTGACATTTTGCATTAAAAGTATACTGTAGGAGGTAATTGTAAATAATCCTTAAAGGTTGGTATAGCAACTAAGTAAGGATACCACACTGCTCTTTTAATCAGGGATGCTTATGAAAAATGCATACAATATATCTAACTAGAACATCCATTAATTCACCCACCTAGCTCCAACTGTCCCCAAATATTGTGTATAAGTCTGTCTCTTTTCATTTAGTTGCCTTCTTTGCTCTGTACCAAGTGCTAGGTAAATTGTTGGCGTTCTATAAATTAATGTTAATGTAAATTAATGAATATATTGAGGTCAGGAAGTGGGTGTAAGGTTAGCTGAGATGGAAGGACGTGGGTGTAAGGGGAGGTAAGGTGGTGCAACAGATGTAAGTACAAGACATACAGAGGGTGATGTGGGTGGAAAGGGTATGGGGATGGAAAAAGGAGTAATACAAACAGGTTATAGTTAAGATATGGGAGGGTCTGGGTATGAGGGATACAGAGATAATAGAGCTAGTATAATAAATGGTATAATTTTGACCATGCTTGTTTCTAGGCAAGATAGAGATGGTATTGCAATGTAATATGCTCTATCCTCCATTCTTTAGCATAAAGCAATCCACAGGAACATTCTTGGTGATTGGTATACTTTTCTAATAGTCACCCAAAATCGCTCTTTATACCTAAACCCATTATATTACATATTTTTTCCTTTATTACATATTGTAAACATGGTGTGAGTTCTCACGCTATCCGTACTGAACCTTAACTTATAAAAAAAAAAATTCTTCAAACTTTTTATTATTATTACTTTCAATTAAAGTCTTTTTCCAAGTACTGATTGCTTTGGACATCAACAAATATGTAATAAAAAAGCCATGGATTTAAAAAAAAAAAAAAAATGGGAATGGAAACAATATAATATGTCTGTTACTAAATCTGGCAATAGACATATTATTCCCTTTGAAATTGTTGCTGAATAAATCTAAACTGTTTATTGCGGTTACAAAATAAATTACATTTTCTCTGTAGGATTTCTCCATAGAATATATATATTTCTTCCCACACACTATATTAAATATAATTCCTATTGCTATAACAGTTTCGCATGAAACATATTATATACCTGACACAGTACAGTACAAGGAAGAGGTTAGCATAAACCATTTGAGACTGTAATAATGACATGTTTAGATTCCAGTAGGATGGGCCTAACCCTAATATTACCAACTGCAGAGTGTATTACCAAAGAATTCAAAACATTATAAGAATGGATGCTAATACATTTTATATAATTCATTTTTTTACAGCTGCTGTTGTGGGAAAAAAATGAATTTATCCTACTTTGTTTCAGCAAGGATCTCTGAAATCCCCCCAAACCTTATCTGGCACTATACTTCACAAATAGATAACTGTTTTTGCCTCCATATCACCATCTTGAAAAAATTACCTTGTTAATATAAAGGATTGTGTAAGCATACAATATTGCTGGAGGCAAGCACAATGCCACTAATACAAGGGGAGACAGGATTCTGTCATTTATATCCTATCCATGTCTGGTAAGAGATCCATGTTCATTTAAGTCTAAAATACTTCTCTTGTAGGAAATATACAATCCTGTGCTCTTTACATAGTTCTAGACTTCACCTTATAGTGGATAGCTAAGGATGTTTGGCGTACTTAACAGTTTCCTATTCTGAATCTCCTAAATGGCTGCACTTGTTTAACCCCTTAAGTCATTACAAACTGGTCCTTAAAAAACATTCTTGGGAACTTAGTGCAGCAATCACCCAGAATGCTCTACCATCAGTATCTATACATTCTAGAAGGTGACAGAGCTAGACCATAATAGAGCAGAGTCAGCACGCAATGGGTACGTTTGATACTAAAAGTGGGAGGGGATGCGCTTTAAAGACATGAAGACTGCAAGAAAGATGTGTTACTTAATGCCAACGAATTGCAAAACTAATTACCACAGCTGAAGCCTCCACAATAAATCCTGAGAGTTAGAAATGCTGTCTCAACATACAATTTCCTGATAATTTAGTGTCAGCCGCTCTAGAAAAGAATAGGGTCCCTACACTAGTCTTAGATGGACACATCAGAACACACAAAATTCCTTTTATATTGTTGCTGTGATTTATAATTTCAGAGATACCAAACTTTTAGTGAAGATTGTGTTTTCTACTTGGACCACCTCATCTGACAGATCTAACATCTCAGCTGTGTGTCGAAAGTCTGTCAATCAACCATGTTGGTAAACCCAATGACATCTACATGTGTCGGAATATACTACTTCAGCTAGTACATCTGCATTTGAAAGGATGATTTCCCTTCTTCTTTTTTTTTAACACGACATGTTGTATTGCCTTTTGAGATACAAAATGTGCCTCTGAGGTGAAGGTATAAATACTAAAACTATGATCAATTTTAACAAGCAATGTGTTATCTGAACAGCTGCTACAAAACATAATTTTCTGTGATTCTTATTTACTTTTCAAAATACAAAATTTACAATTTTCTTAGGTCAAAAGGTCTTTTCATCTTGACACACATTGTGTGTCTTAGTCTAGGCCAATGATGACCACAAGTGGCACTTTGACACCTCTGAGGTGGCACTTAGCATGGACCTACAGTATCACCATCAGTTATGGAGCACACAGTAAATGATATTTGTACAAAATAAATTATAGGAAGGGAAGGGGAGCAAGAATGAGACGGGTGACTGATATTGATGGGCAGAAAAATGCCTGAAATGCGTTGGCACTTTGACAGCTTCAGCTTGGCTTCCTGCACTCAGATTCAAAAATGATCGCCATCACCGGTCAAGGCCAAAATAGGCAAATTAAAGATTTTAATTTGTGGTTGAACAACGTGTATGATGCTGTGGATGCCAACATAATGCACACCCTAAACAAAACATATTTTACCACATTTACAGAGGAAACAAAGATCATACTTTTGAAGCATCAATGCAACTAACTCAGGTGTTAAATCTGTAGCGCTAGCACCTCTTGTTCAAAAAAATCCCAGCCATCCTATTGCATTCTCCATAGACTTAACCATTTTTTTTCCAGCCTGCCAGTAAAATACCTCCTGGGTGGCAAACATAACTGGAAGGAGTAAGTGTCTTCGTGTTTTAATCACTGACGACTTATAAACCAAACATGTCCTAAAGACAATTTAAAAAGTGATTAAAATCAGCAAAACAGTGTAATTTAGGTTTGTTTCACAATGTTTGCAGTAATCCTTTCTTTGTTTACTACTAGATAACAACTCGTTTCTAGATAAATTTCATTTGAGAGATTCCATTCTTTCTGCTCTTGAAATAATAAGAGGAAAATGACATGTTTGAAATGGTGACTCATCCACTTAAAACACTAATATCTCCCTACAGCCACACACATGCCTTTTCCTACAATTTTGCTCGTCAATAAATTCCCACAAATAATTCCAAAAGAACGAATGTGTAATGTCATACTAAATCTGAAGGTTGACAGGGCCTCCATCTGGACTGGACTCTTCTCATAAGATACTTTGGGTTTATAGGAAGCTACCGGCTTGCACCGCTGTGATGGGTATTTCTCCCTGTATTCTGTGATAAGGCATGGCTCGCCAAGCTTGTCATAAAGCCTTGGGGCAACGTGTGCGCAATGATGACACCTAGTCAAGGAGGGAGAAAATAAAACTGATGAAGGCGTACAGAGTAACCTAAATCAGTTTGTTTATAAGTACTACTAGCATCAACATAAATTTAGTTCTAGACAACATGGTTCATATCACTATCACTAAATTATGTCAAAAAGTTAAATGACCAAATTATGAAATTAGGAATTAATGTCATCCACAACCACATAAAAATAATAGTACATACAGTCAATATGAACTGGCTAAAATGATTTAACACACTGTATAGTTCAAGGCTTTAAAATGTTTAAGATATGCAGTAAAGCCTGTGATCATATCTAGAAAATGGTTCATAATGATTACTCACAAATTCAAAAAGAATAGTTTAATATAATAACTCCAAAGGAAAGCGATTTTGGTATATGTATACTTTTTGTATAGTATACGAACAGTTAAGATTTTATTTATTTAATGAAATATCTATACACAGATTTTTGTGTAGAGTAGTTATTGTATTAAACTGTTCTGAATTTCTAAATAATCATTATGAGCCATTGAACTATTTATTTCGACACAATGCCTGTGGTCATACTGTGTGGTTGTACTGTTTTTTTGATGGATAAACTACCGTATTTGCTCGATTATAAGATGACCCAGATTAAGGCAACCCCCCAAACTTTGTATATTCTATTAGGAAAAAAACTAAAAGCCTGAATATAAGACTACCCTATAGGAAAAAAGTTCAACTTGTATATATTCACATGTAAATTGCTTTTTTAATAAAAAATTATGATTTCAAAACATGTATTTCTTGTTTTTATTTCTTTTTATGTGCCAATGCTGCCTCTCTCTTTCCCTTGCCCCCATTTTTCTCTCTCTCTCTCTCTCCTCCCCTTAGTGTTGTCTCTCTCCCCCCTCCCCTTGTCAGTTTCTGCACCCCCCTCCCTCCCTTTGTCTCTGTCTCTTCCAACCCCCTCCCTCCCCTTGTCTGTCTCTTCCCCCCTCCCTCCCCTTGTCTCTGTCTCTTCCCCCCCTCTGTCCCCGTCCCCCCTTGTCTTTCTACCCCCCTCCCCCTTGTTTCTCTACCCCACCCCTCCTCCCTCCCCCTCACCTTTGTCTTGGTCCTTGGTGGCTAGTGGGGGCAGCCGGGGGATGTCTGCATGAAACGTGCAGACATCCTCCATGCGGCCCGACACTACGTCTATTATGACGGACAGCTGGTCCGTCATAATAGACGGATGTGTCGGGCAGCATGGAGGATGTCTGCACATATCGTGCAGACATCCCCCGGCTGCCGATTCTCCCTGGTGGCTAGTGGGGCAGCAGAGGATGTCTGCGCGACGAGCGCAGACCTCCCCTGCTGCCGCCAGGCACGACCGTCGGGACTTTTATGATGAAGCCGGAAGTACCCGGCTTCATCATAGAAGTCCCGGAGGTCGTGCCGGGTGGCAGCAGGGGAGGTCTGCGCTCGTCGCGCAGACATCCTCTGCTGTTAGAGAGGGGGATCCAGGTCCCCTGCAGCTCTGCGGGGGACCTGGATACCAGTCTTATAGTCCGACCTCAATTTGGTAATTGGCCAGTTAAGTAAAATCTGAATTTAGGACCCACTAATATTAAAGTGCTTTGACACAGTAGTGGGCTAAGCATGATAGGGCCATATGGTTTGACTAATTATCTTTAAATAAGTTGAGTAAATCTTTTACTTTAAGAAAATGTGCAGTTTTTGGTTGTGCGTGGATATGTCTCAGTATCATGTATAAGTTATGTAACACAGTCCATTTTTATGTATAGAGTAAAGTTCAAGCATGCTGTGTCCTGAATGGAAAGATGATTTCTCATTTGGGACTAAAGAGATTAAATAAAACTATGTTGCCAAGATTTATGTTTGACCTTTAGGAGAAACAGGGTTGCATCACTTTGATACACTTATATAATCTAATTGTGGGTGTGCCCTACAAAGGGGAATGATGTCAACAATTACATAAAAGTCAGGAGAGGTATCAACCCAACTCTGTATGCAGATTATTGAGTGGTGGAGAATCCTATTAAGAATGATTATATTCTTTTACATTTAACAATCAAAGAAAATCACATAATATTTTAGAAGATGTAACAGAATGGGAATATCAGTAAAAAAAAAAAAAATTCTCACTGTATCTCTTGGTATATTATGAACAAGCTTTAGTAGATGTGTTACAGCAATAATTAACAAGCTTTAGTAAATAAGCTGTGGAATGTATACCATAAGATACCAAAAAAAGATTCTTGGTTTGTTTGTGTTGTCTTCACAAACTCTATTTAGTGTAAATTAATTTACATATTTGTAGTGTATATACTTATGGACAATACAAAATATCTATACATTGTGCGAGTCAAAGTGCTAGCAAATGTATAGAACGTTTTAAAGAGAATCCTTTCATGGGTTTCCAGCTAGTCCTTTGGCATAGAAGAAGTTCCCAGGCATGGTTGCAAAAAAATTACAAAGATGGCTATTATAGCAGATGAACATACATCTGCCTACTCCAAAATGGTGACATCACATCTAGGGTTGCCACCTGGCCGGTATTTTACCGGCAGGCCGGTAAAAAATTGGCATCAGGCTAATGTTAAGTCTATGGAGAGAGTACCAAGGCCGGTATTTTTCTGACATAAAGGTGGCAACCCTAATCACATCCCACAATTCTCATTATACCACCAGCAGCCATCTTGGTTGAGGGGGAAGGCAAATTACATGTTTTAAAGATGACAGGTTATTTAGATATTTTTAATTATTAAAATAAGATTTCTGAAAGTTTTTCCCAACCTAGTAGATCAACACTGATATTATCAAAGAGGAAAGGAAATGCCTCTTCCCTCCCTCTTATTTTTATTTTACTTGTGTGTCTACCTGCCATTTTTTGTTTAATGCAGGAACTGGAGACATTAGACATTCCTATGCATCACTAAGGTAACCTGGGAAGCCCAATCAACAACAGGAAGAGAAGGGAGGACCAATCCACTTGGGGAAATCCTGCAAAAGGCGGGTTTTAAAAGGTATAATAAAAAAATATAACACATTAATGAATGTTTTTAAATGCAATAATTAGTTAATTTGTTTCAGGCTGGAGTGCTCCTTTCACTACAATGACTATACTTGTTTGTGACAATTATAGAGCTAGATTTAATAGTTTGTATTTCCTATTACATTACATTTAATTATGTTCTTATAAAAGTCAGATAAATATTTACACCACAATAATACACTGCAATCTGTAAAAAAAAAAAATCTGTAAATTCAAGTTTAAAAAGACATCGTGCTCTATGTGATGTGACAGAAAACCATCTTTTTGACCTACTTTTTTCTATTTTATTGTGCACTGTTCAGTGAATAGTCAAAATCAGATTCTCAAAAAGGGCAACGTACCAACTGGTACAATAGAGCTCTCTATTTAAAACAAAAATTCTAAAATAGACCAAAACATCTCTCTCCTCGTGAGGTATTCTGGTATATGTTTTGTTTAGAGAGAAGATATCCTCTTTTAAAATGTGAAAGTGTATCTGTAAACATAAAACAACTCATTCTAATCACGTACTGAAAAAGATGGGGTTCTTTCATTAGTGGGCAACCTTTTATTTTACTTAAAGAGAGGATTTCAAGCCAAGTATGTGCCTAGTTCAGATGTTGCTAATTTACAATGTAATGCATGCTTCTACGTGTGTGTCCATATGTTTGATTTTTTTTTTTCTGTCAAGAGTAGAGTGGTGATGTTATAGAAGAGGACAGTTGGTGTAAACATTTGTGAAAAGAAAACCATAAACCATTACAGACAGCTAGAAGTATTTGCATTGACTATTTTGTGTATAAACAAACAGGCATCAAAATGACATGTAGTGAACGTAACAAACACCCAGAATTATGATAGCACATCACTATCCAGCATCTCAGCACAAAGAATGTTCTCTTTCTTTCTCTTTTTTCAGTGCATCTGGATGGGGCCCTTAAAACGGATCTGTAACGTGAATCAAAGTATTGTTTTCGGAGAGATTAAGTAGAGCAATGTGAGAGCTGTGGGTTTACCTCATTTTACTATTCTTCCAGGGACTGTAAATATTTATAAAATAATTACATGATTCTTAGGTATTGAAGTCACAGCTAGAGATTGCCGCACAGCACAAGGGCTGAGATCACTGGGCGAGCATGGCTTCCTCCTGGGACCACAAGACCACATAGAAGTTTCCATTATCCCAGTATGGGCAAGGATTGGTTGCATGATGTCTTCTGCATTGTAGACTGTTTATGATAAATGATGCAGGTGAAGCATGGAATAGGATATTAAATGACATACTCTGGCTTGTCCTGTCCAATAACTGACACCAAACTTCAGAAGCATCTGAGCTGTAGTCTGTTCAGATAAACCCTGTGGTGACACTGATTTACGCATAATAATAATACGCAGAATAATTTCTTAGAGAAAAATATTTTTATAGTAAGAGACATAGGTATTGGAATTACACATCACGTAATTTGGCGGCATCTTTACTAGATTAGTCACTAGACTTTGATGATCTCATGTTGAGGAAGGCAAAGCTAATTTACGTTAATTATCTTTGTTAGCAGATCTGGGATAAAAATATGGTTGGAAAACTAGGTACAATAACATATGAGATCGCCAATATGGCTTGGAATATTTAACACTAAAGTCACTAAATAGCTAAGTAGCACTAATATACAGTGCACAATTATGGTTATAATATAGAATGCAAAAAAAGCAAGTAAAATTAACAAAAATAAATAGAAATTAGACAAAACACAGAAATAAAATAAAAATAAATAATATAAATAGGATGGGCAATGGAATATCACTTATGATAGTGGATTGTAAAAGCATGCCATCAACTGTTCCAACAGTCCAGAGAATGAATACTGTGCATATGCAATATCACTGTCAGTTTATGTGAAAGCTGTGCCATTCATACGCAGTATCACCAGCAGTTGACCTACCAAGTCCCACGCCCCAGCGTCCTGGATTGCTGGGGGAACAAGCTAAGGGGTATGTAAAAGTGGCATCCCCTTGTCACTTGACAAACCTACACAATATCTGAAAACCGTAACACAAAATCCAATGACAGTCATGCTACAGTGACTAGGTAAATAAAGATACATAATAACCACAAATGGCAAGTACAGTAAAAACAAACAGACTTATAAAACAGAGCAAAGGTCTCCAGCTATATTGCTAGTAACAAACATCAATGCCAATAATCAATCTATTAGATAGTCACTCACCATACAGCAAAGTGGCCATGATAATAGATAATACTTGCTAAAACATTATGAGAGTGTCAAACAATTATATATTATACACTGTCTAAAATGGCCACAAAGTATCCACCTCATGTTATTATTCTCTGTGTTCCTAACTGGTCTTTCCTCTTCCAGATTATTGTGTACAATTATATTTTTTGTTCACCAAAGAGTGAGTTGATCCAAGAGGTTCTTCAGGTTGAATGATTTTTGTTTTATCGATGTAATTATCCTCTTGCAGTTTGGATTTTGGGTAACACAGAGTGAATGATTGAATACTTAAGAAATACTAAAGTTATGTTGAAAGCAGTTGAGAAAACAGATCTCATTCTGATTTTGTATGCAATATGTCAAAATCTTGTGATGCTTTGGGGAGTCTGGGAGAGCAGTATATTTTTGATTAAAAATGTTACCTGACTTCAGAATATATAAGCTATGTCATTTCTGCATGTAATTATCCATAAAAGCTGAAGAAATTTGGCTAATCTAAGGTAAAAGGCCAGCCAGGTTGGACCAATCTGTTCAGTAAGTGCTGTGCAATGCAATTCAGTTCAGGAATGTTCATGGCTTCCATGTCTGGGCTGATTTTGATTAGAATCCTTATGTCATTTAAAATGTACTATGCTATTATAACTAGTGTTGAGCGAACCCGAACCGCACTGTTCGGGTTCGTACCGAACTTTACGGTTTTTGGACCCCGGACCCGAACACGGACATTTCACTGTATGTCCGTGTTGGAGTTCGGCGATTACATTGTATGTAATGCTATTGGCTTTCTATAAACCGAAATAGAGTCCCCATTCATAAGAAATTATTATGAATGGGGACTCTATTTCGGTTTATAGAAAGCCAATAGTATTACATGTATTCCATAAGCCGAAAGTCTATAAACCGAACGACATTCGGTTCATAGACTTTCGGTTTATAGAATAGCAATAGCATTACATGTATTCCATAAACCGAAAGTCTATAAACCGAATGTCTTTCGGTTTATAGACTTTCGGTTTATGGAATACATGTAATGCTATTGGCTTTCTATAAACCGAAATAGAGTCCCCATTCATATGAATAGGTTAATTGACCTATTTGTATGAATGGGGACTCTATTTCGGTTTATAGAATAGCAATAGCATTACATGTATTACATCTGAGAGTCAAATAGAACTGTCAAATACTGTGCTTACAGCGCACTTTGAAAAATTCTGGCTACCTCCTCCTCCTCCAGCGCCGCTTCCACCTACACCGCCATGGTCACCGCCTCCTCAACCTATGGGTCACTTAGTATAAACTGAAAGAGAATACCCTGCACTCCAACCCTCTCTCAAATGGATACTTCTGTTGATCCTCCTGGCAGCCATGCTTTAGATTTAGATTTATGTTCTTCCAAAGCTAAAATCAAAGATTCCATCTAGTCCTATTTTATGGCTCAGCTGTATTTTTAATTTGTATGTATTTTATGTTATTTTAAGTTATTTTCCTATCCATATTTGTTTGCAGGGCACTTGTCCTACTCTTACCCACATTTTACTTCCTTTTGCAGCCAGGACTTTCAGGACTTTTTTAGAGGGATTTTAGTGGCCAAAAGTTTGTGTCCCCATTGACTTCAATGAGGTTCGGGGTCAAGTTCGGGGTCAAGTTCGAGCCCGAACCCAGACTTTTTTCCGAAGTTCGGCCGAACCCGAACATCCAGGTGTCCGCTCAACTCTAATTATAACCATTATGTTTATGCATCAATCAAAAAATACCCATTGTAGTAATGTTTTAGTTATATTATTTAGCAACATTATATTAGTTTACATTTTGCAGATCATTTTAGGTTTTTTTACTATCATTTACCTGTGTGTAGGGTGGGCTTAACACCTAAACCATGTTTATACTGTAACTTTGGAGAAGAAAAAATGATCAAAAATTATATGTTAGCAGAATTACAAGCAAATGCCTGGATTACGAGAGATTTTTTTTTTTTATATATATATTTTTTATTTTAGAAAAGTATAAAAAAGAAAACAAATATGTATGCATGCGGTTGTGGACAGTTGTGTCCACAAAATTATTATTTACTTACTATTCAGCATTTCCTCAATACCATGGCTTCCACCATTGTAAATGTCCAAAGAGGGACATTGTTTTTGGGTGGAATGGCTGAAAGTGTGGCTTTAAGTTTTCTTAGGTGACTTTAAGTCCAATATAGAGCAGTTATG
The DNA here is from genome assembly GCA_036172795.1 of Pelodytes ibericus. Taxonomy (NCBI): domain Eukaryota; kingdom Metazoa; phylum Chordata; class Amphibia; order Anura; family Pelodytidae; genus Pelodytes; species Pelodytes ibericus. The sequence goes on from CM069860.1 coordinate 60,757,586, forward strand.
TAATTTGGTAAGCCATTTAGAATAAGATTTATTATTTATTATTTTATTTTCATATATATACTAATATATAAATATTTATACATATTTCAAACACACTAGATGATAAGATGGATTGCTTCGGAGCTCTGTAATACTCTCATGTATATTTAAAATTCTGAGCTCCCAAGAAAATATGAACACCAGAGGAGGAAAAAGGGACAGAAGCATTTAGGGGAAAATAGGTACTCTCCCTTCTAAATAGGAATACTTAGAATGCAATAGAGAAATGAACCCACTCCCATAAAATAAGACTGTCCAGTATTGTGAAGAGCAGTGTACAAACACTGAGTGGGAAAGGATTGGGAATGGTGGGTATGGCAGTGTATGATGCTGCTCTTGCTCAAATCAGTGAATAGTTTTGTAAATATTTAACCATGCAAATGTCCTGTATACTTTGTTTAATATGGGTATTATTTAAACTTACCTAGTTGAGTTTTATTAGGCACTTTAGGATTGAGTGAAAGGATGATGGTGCAAGTGCTTAGGAGAGAGTGATACAGTGTACAAGGCCGATAGATTAAAAAGATTAAGAAAATTGAAATATGGATGAGACACTGGAGCTCTGACGCATTTCCTCGTCAGGGTTCCTCAGAGGGTCCCTGTTGCTTTAAGTTTGCTGCTGTTGTAGATGGCATGGGTGGGAGAAGGGTGGTAAAATTATTTTTTGGGATACCATCTCATTAAGATGCAGGCAGAGGTTTTCCCCTTTCATTTAAGGAGTAATGTTCACTCGGTGAGAGAATAGTTCGTGTTTTTATTCCCAGGTGCCAGGCTTCCTGTAAAGGACTGAGCCCTGTCAGTTTCGGAGGTTGGAAGTGACTGGCGATATAACCGAGTAGCATGTTTTGCCAGATTGCTTTTGCTTTGGAATGATTGACTGTAAAAAAAAAGAAACGTTACGGTTGAGTGATCTCACTTTAATTCCCACAGATAAAGTAAAGTGTTACCTAGAACACTGGCACAGAAATGATACAGAAACTGTTCACTTGCATTTGAAATGCACACTTAGAGCTGGGAGAGAGAGACAATGGAGTAGATGTCAAGTAAAAGTCAAATGTTTATCTGGCAAGAACATCTTTCCGCTATCAACACAGATTACATCTTTTTAACATTTAACAAAGTCATTTCAGCTGGCATTCTATTCAAAACCAATAACCATACAGTCTCACAATGGCTAAGAATGGTGTTCTATGTTCACAATAAGGCCTGCGGAACTAGAGTTTATATATACAATATATCAAAGAGTTCATACCCTCAAAGGAAATGGAGTTGGAAATTCTTGTAAGTTCATTTTTAGTGAATAGCCCCTACCATGTCAAACTGCACACAGCTAAGCAAATGTGAACACTATATATGGCAAAATCATGTGTGCCCCTGGTGAGGAAATAGCAATATGAAAGGTTTGTGAAGTTAAAAAAAGAAGAAGGTGCAGTCAGCACTGGTAAGCTATTTGGAACCTAATAGGGCACAGACTAGCTGTTTACGGACAGAGATGGCACAGTGAAACTGTTTGGTGACAAAGATGGCACAGACATGCTGTTTGGTGGAAAAAAATAGCACTGACAAGCTGTTTGGGAACAATGAGTGCACTTATAAGGTATTTGGGAAAAGAGAAAATGCTCTCAAAAATGGAATTGTAAGACTTTTGAGTACCACCCCCAATCATATTATAGAGACAACAAGTAATAAAAGATTACTATCATACTATTGATATTACTATAGTATTAAAGAGGTTAATGATATATTTTACATTTTTAATCTCTTATTTCATATCTTATTTCAGCACTTTTTGGGAATTAATGTCTTGTCAGTTAGGCACTGGAGCACCCACTCACAGGATTTGCCCCAGGGCTGTGCTTAGGGTATCATTGTTGGGCTGTGCCTAGGGCATCAGCTGCCATTATTTGGACCTTTCCCTCAAAGTTCATCTTGTCCCTCCTCCCTCACCCACAATGTCTCTTACCCCTGATGACGGTGGTGAAGGGGGGGTATCACAAAGTGTGGTCTACCCAGAACACCTGAACACCTAGGGCCGGTACCGAATCAGTTTATGGTGCACTCACTGGTTCAAGAGGTTTTATTCGAAAGTCTTTAGAAAATACATTTCCATTTTTGAGAGCATTTTCCTGGAGTTCTTCAAACATATATGACTAAGTTGTAATAATTTTTGAATGAGTCACCTCCCTGCTCTGGGACTAGTGTTGTTTTATTAACTGGAAAACTTATACAAAATATATATTTTTAATAATTGCCGATACTTCCTCTTTAATGAATCTACCCCACAGAGGCATAGCATCTGGGGACATATACAGTGTGTATAATCTATTTGTTTTAGCTATATTTTGTATGACCCTAGAATCTTTTTAGTCCCATCTGTCTACATGAATACATTTTATAAGTACTAGTTTTCTTTCAGAGAGCATATTATCATGTATTATTGCCAGCGGTTAGAAATGTAAGTTTCTGAATAATATTATACATTGGTATATCCACTGGGACATGTTTTCTGCAGCTGAGTATACAGCATGTTATTTGCCTACCATTAGCTGAATTGGTCCACAGGTATCATTTTATTTTTTGCAATACATACATACTTTTCAAGTTTACCTTTTGCACAAAGTTGCACAGGGATGGATTGTTGGCAGAGGTGTACCAACAGGTTGGGTCAGGGGCCGGACACCACCCGGTGCAGCTAAACAGGGTGAATCAGGTGAATCCTGTACAATAGAACCCTGACAGATGCAGGGTAAGCTCAATAAAATAACTTCCTGTCAAAGTAGGTTTCCCCTGGACATGCAGAGTATGTCCACTGGGGGTGAGTGGCCATGGACAGGAGGCCTATACAACTCAGACATACAGGTGATTGTTGGTGCTCAGTAGACTAGAATTATTTTCAGTGCCCTTCTGGCACTTACTGATAGCAAAAGATATAAATGGGTCTCCCAGTAATAGTGCTTGGGGCATGTGAATGTGCTCAACATCAGATGTATATACTGTGCATGTGAATGCACACAGAACAGCATGTGAATGCATGCACATGTACATGCCTTTTTAGCCATCCTCATTGTTATATGCAAAACCCCACACATTTTAATCAAGAAAACAACAAGCTACAAACACTTCAACATGTCCTACTGCAGCCTTCCAACTATGGATGATCAACAAATTCCCACAGTTTTTACCAATAGCAAAGACTTAATGAAAATTAAGGAAAGGGACCTCAGTTAGGAAAAAAGTCTAGTGAGTCATTTAATACATGTGAGTTTACAGAGGAAGAGGTTCTACTTTAGCCAAGAGGACACGCCAAGAGGAAGCCCACAAGGGGTGAAACGCGTTGCGTGAGCTTTACTTTTTCCTGTACTGCATTCCAGATCCCATATTGGACATATTTGGGACTTTTTTTTATTATGTTATTATAACCTGTTTGTTTTTAAAGTTACTTTATCTTCATTGCTGCTTTACCAAGTCGGGAATTGCCAAGCTGATACAGAAAAAAATCGCACATGTAAGATAATAGTATCTATTTATTAAATGTTGTACTTTGTGCTATATTTATACTCTGTTCCTGCATTATTTCTCCCATTTTAACCCCTTAGATAACCGGCTGATGAGAAAGCATTGAAGTCACTTATCAGATGAGCCTTAAAACTTGCCAAGTTTTGCAAGTGCAATTGCACATATTTTTCTGTACCCAATTTTATATTTTGGCTGTACTGTACTATGTATTTTGTCTCTTTTTTTACATATTGTATTGAGAGACACATCGTCCTACTGATCAACAATATATCAGGCAATTAATATTTTTTTGCTTACTACGTTTGTTGGTGGTCACTTAGCGCACAACCATTTCCTTGTTTTGGATATTGCATTGTCTACTTTAGCTGTCTAAAGTAAAAACAAAAAAAGTCAATGGAGCCTGATGAGATACACCAGGTTATTAAACAAACTTAGTGCTGTACTAGCAAAACAGTTAACAAATGTATTTAACCAATCATTGTTAATGGGAGTAGTCCAAGAAGATTGGAAATTAGTGGATGTTGTGCCAATTCACAAGAAAGGTAGTAGAGAGGAGTCAGTCAACTAAAGACAGTAACTCTTACTACAATAATGGGGAAATTAATGGAAACTAGGTTAAAAAAATAGGATTGTTGAACATCTAAATTCACATGGCTTGCAAGATCGGAAACAACATGTGTTTACTGCAGGGTGATCATGCCAAATGCAGACTAGATGGGCAGAATGGTACTTATCTGCTGACACATTCTAAGTTTCTATGAAACAAAGGCTGCAAGTGTTATGTGGTGGTTGGTTTAAGAGAAAGCTAAACAAAATTATTATTTTTTTTTTTTATAGAGCATTTAACCGATATAGAAAATGCTAAAAAAAAAAAAAAAAGGTAATACACCTGTTAGAAAAAATTTCCATAACAGTTGCAGAGGTAGTATAAAATATTTTTCTGTGTCGGGTATTGGTCATACAGAATAAGACTTATGAGGGGGAGACACCCATTGCAGGCTTTGTCAGAAAGAAAAATTAGATTTTTACCACAATCATTATAACTGTGATAGTGAGTACTGCTAAGCAGACATAACACTCCAAAAAGCCAAAAAGTCATAAAGCAAAAAGATACCACAAAGTAGTAAATATGTAGCTTATAAAACATATCAGAAACAAATAGGTGAGAATAACCGGAAGCAAAATGAAAACATATTGTTAGTGTGTTCAGCAGGAATGCATGTCTCATTGGATTAGATGGAAAACATATTTTAAATAAATGTCAACAACGTTTGAGAGGTGAACAGGCCTCCAGGGAGAGTAGACATTCAGAGTTTTTGATTATAAGCACACAAAGAATTTTAATATGAAACCATGAGCAGGTTGATTGCAATTTCCACAAAGCTCCAGACTTTTCCTTTATTCCTCGTGCTAATGTTACACTTTAGAGGTTAGACCTTCGGGTTAAGAACATTCCAGAATGGCCAAGCAAATGTCACCGAAATCTTGAATAATAATGGAGTGAACAATACAAGCAGTTTCAACTTGCTAACAGCTAGAGCACACAAAGAAGTTGGTATCAGGTACAGAATATATAATTCGATCTTTTCTCTCTCTTTTGCTCCAAGAGAAAAGCACACAATAACCAAACCTTTATTTTCAAATGGCTTTCAGAGTCAGTTGTCAAAAGTTACTGGACAAAAATATCTGCGATCTGCTACTTTTTACACATAGATCAGTATACCTAAAACAAAGTATGTGTAACTGAGAGGGGATTTCTAACTGTACTGTCATTTGAACACTATTGTATGCAGGAAGCTTGGGGTCATTTATGGGTGAGTTTATCTTCCAAATGGATATATATCAGTTACCTGCTAAAAAGCCCAACAGAATTCATGAGAAGATTATTGCCATGCAACATTGTTTTTTTTTTTTCAGGTAAAGCCACAGTAATATCAAAAGTGTATTCATTTGTTATTTATCTGAGATCCAAGGTCAGACAAACTCCTGTAACTGTAAGCATAACAAGCACATGACGACAGGTTTAGTTAGTTCAAAGTACCTAAAAGTGCTTGAGATTACAAACCCCTGCCGGACATGGTTAAAAAGCCTAATTATGTCGAATTTAATCAAACTGCAAAACTCAAATAGCCAATTTGGTCTGAGTTCTGCAACTAGTTGATTTATCATGCTAATCACAGTAGGATAGCTGGTGTTATCATTTTGGGTCAGGCAGATGCGCACACTTCTGTGCACCACTGTAGACTAATTCAGGTAAGTATACATGTTATTCTATATTTTTGCACTATTAATTAATACATGTGGGTTTCCAGAGTCTGATGCAGGGTCATCTTAGGTGATCAGGCAACCCCCATGCCGCCTGACTCCAATTGCCTATCACAGGCGGTGGTAAGGTCTAGTTATCAAATTAAAAAATCGTTTGCTTTTTTTTAAATGGATTCCTTGTTTTTAATTCCTTTCTCTGCCCCCTTCACTCAGTTTCTCCTGCCATGCTTTCATTATTGCCCCCACATCCCTTGCTATTGCATCCATATAAATAAGATGGATATAATAAAATATAAGATAGGGCCGGGGACTAATCAAAGTATTTAGAAAATTGGGCAAACTAGATGGGCCAATTGTTTCTTATCTACCCACACATTCTATGTTTCTATTTTGGAATCGCTGAACAACTGCTGGCAAAAAATAACTTCTATTCCACTGAAATAGTCGAGATATTTTACATAATTTAATGAATGAATGGAGAACCATATAGAGCTAAGGGGCAGACATGTTGTTTAGAACCTTAAGTCAAACCTTCATCTTGGCTCAGATAAAGCAAGATCTGACAAATCTGACCCAAGATGACCCAAAGTACTTCATTTGTATTACTTGATTAAAGCCTTTCTATTTAAAACACCTGAAATTGATTCAATCTATCACTTTAAAATAACTTTATATTTGCCTGCTGTTGTCCTTTAAATTTCAGGAAAAGCAACAAAAATGCTATGAAATACAAAATAACCTCTTTATCTAGTGATGCTTATTCTCAGCACCTTCACCAGGAAACCAGCATTTTCCGTACAAATACCAGAAATAATTTAAAAACAACATACATAAAGGAATTTTGACTTTATATATAGCACCAATCAAAGTTAATTTTAACATAAAGACAATATATTTTCCAACTAACTGGGCAGCTCATTAAGTGAAAAGGACATTTATAGCTGTATTTGAGGTAGTAAGTCACAACAAAAGTATGTTGTGCAGATTGGATAAAAACCAGGAAACACCTGTTGATGCAAATAATTTATAAGTCTAAATAAATAAGAGACGAGACAATCAGGTTGAACAAGGTTGATAATCATAGCTCTGTCTATGCTATACGACTAAGGGCAAGGTTATATATGTTTTCATACAGAAAGCCAGCAATCAATTAAAAGTCCAGCTGTGTAGCCTTGCTTTTGGGGGATTTGGAGGCATGTCATAGAGAAGTCAGTACCCCTGTGAGGGAGTTCACGCGGGGTGACAGTGGAGAGTAGGTATGAGTGTATTTATCTTCTAGGTTAACTATTATTGAAAATTTAACCACTGCTTTAAATGAAAACAAAAAAGAATGTCAAGTCATCAAATAATATCATAATTAGTCAAAATACCATACAAGCTATTTTCATGAAAATATTATATTTTGTACAGAGCTGCGGCTCTCTAAGGATAATTGGTCTAGTGGTCGGAATTTCCTCTGGGGTGTCAGTGATCCAGTGGTGCAACGGGGCACCGTGGGGCCCCCAATGATATTCCAGGGATTCTTAACCCCCTCCTCGTACAGCAGATGCTGCGGGTTTCCAGGGTGCATGGCCATCAGTACATAGTCCCGTCTAATTTTTTTACATTTTTGTGAAGTGGGGATTATGGTCTTTCTGCCACAGGGCACTACAGATATTATTCTGTACCCTGCCAATACAGAAGAGAATTCTGCTCTAATAGTAACTATCCATATTTTTAAGTGCATGTGGTTGATTCAATAAGGTGTGATCTGGTCCAAAAACAGGCCAGGTTGGAAAATAGAGCTGAAAATTAAAAAAATTCAATCTTTTGGCTATTCAGTTTAGTCAAGATTGGTCCAAAATCGGATTATATTTTAGCTTATCTTGGGACAACAGATTGTCAGCATTTGGATAGAGGAAACTATGCTTTTTGAACTATAGTATTTCGGCTATTATAAAAGTGGCAATTATATCTAAGCAAGGACCAAATTCGGAAATAATTTCTGAAGCTCGGCCATTTTAATTCTAAAGCTTTTTTGTGGAAAATTTAACTTTAAAGGTCCTAAAATGTAGTAATCATTTTAACATGGGTTGTGTTTCTATTACAAAGGGGTCTAAATCTAAATATTGCCTTCCAACATAGAGTAGTAGTAAATCCGGTGCAGATATTTGAACATGCTGTATCTAAAGATTTAGAAAAAAAAATCATACTTTTGAGGTATCCATTCAATTTATCTAGGATGCCCTGTCATATTTGATAAAATAATGATTGGAATATTTTCAAAAAATATGATATTTTGGCATAAATGTTGTAATTACCATGTTAATCAACCTGTCATATAATAAAACTCATGTGCATCACATTTGCCACTTAGTAACCCCAATAGAAGTTAGGAAATTGCCATGTATATATATATATATATATATAACATATAATTATTTATGCATTACTGTATTGATGTATTTATATGTAATTCATATTTTGTATATTTATTTGCATATATTAAAAAACTGTATTTGTATTACTATTATGATTTAATTTATTTATTATATGACTATGTTTTTAATTATATTATGTTGTATATATTATTGTAATAGAAATATAACATTTATATATTATATATATATATATATATATATATATATATATATATACATACATTTATATTTATTTTCATAAATTACATTTTCATTATTATTTAAATATATATTTAATTTTATTTTTGATTTACTTCTGGGGCATTTCAGGGGAATATGATTTTGTCTATTTCCTCAGCAGCTGTAATCCTTCCATTGACTTTAATGAGAGTACTTTCGCTTTTGCGTAAATAATCAAAATCCTCCCATAGACATCTATGGATGTTTTTGAGGCTATCGTTTAAGTCAGCAGACCTTTGGCTGCTGAAATCGGCCATACTGGGCAGTTTACAGGCTAATTCTGGGTTACTTCAGTGTACATGAATATCACAATATTCGGGACCATTCTGATCACTGACATGCTCTGAATCAGCCCTGAAGTTTGGGGCTCAAAACTGAGTGCGAAAATTGTAGCTACTCGAATAAACCCATATGAGAAAGTTAAAATGATGGTGTAATCCATCACAGTTTCATAGCACAGGAAGTCTTGTGTGAATTTGGATGCACAAAAAAAACTGGGCCAGATGTGTCGATATGGAAAAAAAAAACTGCAGAGTAAGCAACGAACGTTCTTCTAAATCTCGTCCAAGATACCATTAAAGTGTTTCTTATGTTTTCTTCCAATATCTAAAGCACAAGAGTAATTTCTGTTTTATTTCACCTCTCATCAAATCACTGACACAGTTTTATCTTCTTTGAATATGAATATCTAGCGGTGAAATGTCTTGGAAATGTAACTAAACAAACCTGGGATGATGATCTCTGCTTTGAAGGTTGGAAGTGCTGATTTGACCAGAGCTCACCTTACCTGAGCATAACTATTATCGCATTTCACAAAAATGGATTCCAGTTGGCTCGGCTGCTGACCACAGCAGCTTTCAATGCAGAATTTGTAATGGAAAACTCAACCTAATGCAAGCGGTTCAGTGATGGAAAATTTCAGAAAAAGGCCATATGTGCACATGAAGCATTGTGTGAGCATATGTCTGTATCGTACACAATCTTCATGTTCTTTCATGTTTAATTTAGCCCTAACCAAACATGCTATGGCCTGTTTCGTTTTCATATGCATGTCACCTGATGAAGACATCAGGGTCGCAACATTGGTACTTTTGTACATATGAATAAATGTTTTCTTCTCATCTATTTTCTTATTTGATATTTTATTTTTGAGGATGTTGCACGCCCATATACCACTTAGGTACCTTATGTCATTTTTGTATTTAATCTGAGCAGGTGTTCAAACTATTTGAAAAAGAATCTGTGACTACATATTATATCAAGAGAGGTCTATAAAAAAAGAGGTCTAAATCTAAATATTGCCCTCCAGTGTATAGTAGTCATCTGGTGCAGATATTTGTAAGACTGTACCTAAAGATTTAGAAAAAAAATGTATACCTCTGAGGTATGCACACTATATATCTAGGATGGAGAGACAAGCTCTAAAAGGGTTACAAGACCCATCAATTACATGTATGCCAGGGAATAAAAGGGTTCCCTAGTAGTTTTGGACAAAAGTCAGTATAAATCTGAATATTTAAAGCATTACAAAATAATATGCTTTACCATTCACTTCAAATTGAACCCATTTATCCTATCCAGTAAAACTGGATATTTTATTGGATATGACTGTGTTACAACATATAATTCCAGAAAGGGTACAAAAACATCTTTTAATGAACTCTTCCTTTGACCCAAATAGCAGGCCATAACGCCAAAATCGTGACTGTCCAGTGCAAAGCAGGTCAGTTAGGGTGTATGCAGTAAGCAATGTTTATATTGACAGAATTTCTTTAACCCCTTCGTGACAATGGACGTGCCTGACATGACCTGTGGTGGAACAAGAGATTTTTGCAATCATGTTGAGGCAAAAATCGAAATCTCTGGGTTACCAACGATAACTACACGGGGCAATCGTGGGCGCCCTATTGCAGGAGCTGCTGCTCCTGCAATATGGCTGCTGCCCTCTTGTGGGTAGCACTTCGGAAGCTCTAGAGAGACAGACAGACATGGGATGGGAGAGGAGAGACAGAGATGGGAAATGAAAGGAGAGACAGACTGACATGGGAAAGAAGAGGATACATAGACAGACATGGTAAGGAAGAGGAGAGAAACGGACATGGAAGGAAGAAAGACAGAGGGACATAGGGAGTGAGAGGAGCGTGACAGAAGGACATGGGAGAGAGGAAAAGACAGACGGACATGGGAGAGAGGAAAAGACAGACGGACATGGGAGAGAGGAAAAGACAGACGGACATGGGAGAGAGTAAAAGACAGACGGACATGGGAGAGAGGAAAAGACAGACCGACATGTTCCCCTCCCGGGATCAGACTCTGGATCCGTCCCTGTTCGGAAGCGAAAAAATTTGCTTCCGGCGCTCTGATGCCATTGCTTGACTGCCCCTAGAGGCAGTCAGCAACATTGCAATAAAAAACTTTTTTAAAAAGACTTAATTAGCTAAAATCTAGGGTTAGGGTTAAAATAGTTGTTAGGGTTACAATTAAATTAGGGTTGGCATAAGGGATAGGGTTACAATTAAATTAAAATTAAAATATATTAAGAGTTATCATAAGGGTTAGAGTTGGGGTTAAATTTAGGTTTTGGGTTTGGGTCAAAAGGTCACTGTAGAAAAAAAAACACTGTTTTTTGCACTATAACTCCCAAAAAAACTGCAGAAAAACATGGAAACAAGTATACAGGGAGTGCCGAATTATTAGGAAAGTTGTATTTTTGAGGATTAATTTTATTATTGAACAACAACCATGTTCTCAATGAACCCAAAAAACTCATTAATATCAAAGCTGAATATTTTTGGAAGTAGTTTTTAGTTTGTTTTTAGTTTTAGCTATTTTAGGGGGATATCTGTGTGTGCAGGTGACTATTACCGTGCATAATTATTAGGCAACTTAACAAAAAACAAATATATACCCATTTCAATTATTTATTTTTACCAGTGAAACCAATATAACATCTCAACATTCACAAATATACATTTCTGACATTCAAAAACAAAACAAAAACAAATCAGTGACCAATATAGCCACCTTTCTTTGCAAGGAACTCAAAAGCCTGCCATCCATGGATTCTGTCAGTGTTTTGATCTGTTCACCATCAACATTGCGTGCAGCAGCAACCACAGCCTCCCAGACACTGTTCAGAGAGGTGTACTGTTTTCCCTCCTTGTAAATCTCACATTTGATGATGGACCACAGGTTCTCAATGGGGTTCAGATCAGGTGAACAAGGAAGCCATGTCATTAGATTTTCTTCTTTTATACCCTTTCTTGCCAGCCACGCTGTGGAGTACTTGGACGCGTGTGAAGGAGCATTGTCCTGCATGAAAATCATGTTTTTCTTGAAGGATGCAGACTTCTTCCTGTACCACTGCTTGAAGAAGGTGTCTTCCAGGAACTGGCAGTAGGACTGGGAGTTGAGCTTGACTCAATCCTCAACCCGAAAAGGCCCCACAAGCTCATCTTTGATGATACCAGCCCAAACCAGTACTCCACCTCCACCTTGCTGGCTTCTGAGTCGGACTGGAGCTCTCTGCTCTTTACCAATCCAGCCACGGGCCCATCCATCTGGCCCATCAAGACTCACTCTCATTTCATCAGTCCATAAAACCTTAGAAAAATCAGTCTTGAGATATTTCTTGGCCCAGTCTTGACGTTTCAGCTTGTGTGTCTTGTTCAGTGGTGGTCGTCTTTCAGCCTTTCTTACCTTGGCCATGTCTCTGAGTATTGCACACCTTGTGCTTTTGGGCACTCCAGTGATGTTGCAGCTCTGAAATATGGCCAAACTGGTGGCAAGTGGCATCGTGGCAGCTGCACGCTTGACTTTTCTCAGTTCATGGGCAGTTATTTTGCGCCTTGGTTTTTCCACACGCTTCTTGCGACCCTGTTGACTATTTTGAATGAAACGCTTGATTGTTCGATGATCACGCTTCAGAAGCTTTGCAATTTTAAGAGTGCTGCATCCCTCTGCAAGATATCTCACTATTTTTGACTTTTCTGAGCCTGTCAAGTCCTTCTTTTGACCCATTTTGCCAAAGGAAAGGAAGTTGCCTAATAATTATGCACACCTGATATAGGGTGTTGATGTGATTAGACCACACCCCTTCTCATTACAGAGATGCACATCACCTAATATGCTTAATTGGTAGTAGGCTTTCGAGCCTATACAGCTTGGAGTAAGACAACATGCATAAAGAGGATGATGTGGTCAAAATATTCATTTGCCTAATAATTCTGCACTCCCTGTATTTTCGGGGACTCGGGACAAAATTTAAAAAGTATTTAGATGGGCTATTTTTTAATGATTGCATTTGTATAAATAATTTTTTAGGTCAAAGTTAGAAAATGTGTTTTGGTTTTTTTCATCATATTTTGTGATTTTTTTTGTAGTAAATTATAAGATATGATGAACATAATGGTATCTAATGAAAGCCCTTCTTATGATGATAAAAACAACATGTAATTTGTGTGTGTACAGTATGTGAGAAAGAAGAAAATTACAGCTAAACACAAACACCCCAGAAATTTCAAAACAGCCCTTGTCACCAAGGGAAAGACGAGGTCAAAAGGTCTTGTCACTAAGGGGTTAAGTTAGAAAATAGTGGCAATTGATTTTTAGCCTTAAAATGTAGGCTTTACTCCCCGCTATAGCATTTGTTACTGAATCTTCAGTGGATTTACAAAAGAAAAAGAAAATCAAGCAAAATCTTTGCATTTTTATTTTGTATAAAAATCAAAACAGAGCGATTTCTTCCATAGAGATGCTATGGAAAATAAAGAACACAATTATGGAATATGTTTTCCCCAACCAAATCATGCGAAACTAGGCACTTTGAATAATATTACATTTTCATGTCTTTAATAAAATTCCCCTTATTCGTTTCCATCTAGGAAACATATTCTACTACTAATTAGGAATACATTGAAACATTATCATAAAACAAAATGACATGACAGATGTTCCACATTTAAACACTGATGCATATTCATAAGTATAGTAAGGTGAGTGGCATTTTCCTCCAAACCTTTTTTTCTGTGGTTTGCACAAGGTCTCTGAATCCCAGAGGGTATAATATATTTAATGTCACAATAAATCTCTTAGAAAATTTGTATACAAACAATACTGTAACACTATTCAAATCGGGAAACCGCAGAGAGCAGTTTTGAATTTAAACGCTTTGAAGACTATCCACAATTAACTGGGCTAAGTTTCAAGTAAACAATACAATATGCAATTTGATGTAATTCCCAATACAACTATAGGAATATCAGCCAGAAAACTGTTCAATTGAATTTCTTTCTGCCTAAAGAACGCCTCTCTTTCTATTTTCTAATAGTGAAGCATGCAAAAAATAGAGAAATCTATCAAATGTTCCGTTAGATGTCTCCTAAAACTAAAGTGCGTTCATTTAAAACATTCATATTCATTTATCTTCATATCCCACTATTTTTGTATTCCCTTTTAACTCATCTGATAAGGCACACATCAAACAGTAACTGAGGCCCTAATCTCAGATCTTGAATTGAGTTAACCATTGTTCTCCTCTTTTGTAGAATTTCTGTAACCAAAGCATGCTATCGAGAATAGTCAACCGCGTGAGAGGCAAATGCTCTTTGAAGCTAGGTAACCTGTTTTCCAAATATCATGCTAATTTACTATGTGACCTTGTCAAGTCCTTTTAAATTCATTTGCCTCAGTACTTAGGTACAAATCATTTATTTGGGATTACAGTACGCTTGCCAAATTCTCAAAGCAAGGCATAAACATAAGAAAATACACTGGGGTTTAGTCACAAAACATTGCGGTGAATGGTCAATCTAGTAATACAACAAGGCCGAAAAAGCCTTGTTGTATTACTTGAAAAATAGCCATGTTGGATTTGTTTTCCAATTTTGCTATTTTAGCCTAAAATTTGAAATTCACTACAATGCCCATCTGATATTAAATGTCTTAACACTGCATAAAGTTAATTTATACAGGGCTCTGTGGGACTATTGTATTCTTGCAATTGATATGTAAGTTATCCCAATGTCACTAATTTATGTGCATTATCCACTTTACCTTTATAAAATAAATTTTGAAAAAGAGAACGCTACATTTAAATCTCCAAGAAAAATGTACTGATCCTTCCTTGATCGAAAAGTTGAATTATTATAAATTGCTGATGCCAGTATATTCCTACTGGGTCATATTGGGGTAAAATTCAGCTTTTAAATATTTATACCAGCCCTTTATTGCATTGTACCTGACTTGTATGCACATAAGTTGAAACAAAAACATAATTTAAAAAATTGCAGGCAAACAATGAAAAAATGGGAACTCAGCAAGTTACCGCCAGTCTTGTTTCCCCCCTCACTAAGTGATGTATTAGGTTTCGACCTCATTTCATTCCCCACAAATATCCTTCCTTAATATCTATTTCTCCCTTCAGGAGAATTCCTCCTATACTATCTCATGAAATTAGTAAGGTCTGGTCCCTCAACCCAAGCTTTTGCACTGCACTCGACAAAGTTGCACAACACTGATATAGATATAATACTGATTGTAATGAATTTACCATTAAACACAGTACCTGCCACTTTTGCATGTAATCAAGTTAGTTTTATGAGAGGTGACTTACTGGCAAAAATCAGGTCAACTTGTTCATGCCTCTCAATTATGAGGTTTGCTTTGAAGAAAGGCCTTGTCTCTGATTTTCCAACTGA
Organism: Pelodytes ibericus; assembly: GCA_036172795.1. Taxonomy (NCBI): domain Eukaryota; kingdom Metazoa; phylum Chordata; class Amphibia; order Anura; family Pelodytidae; genus Pelodytes; species Pelodytes ibericus. The sequence goes on from CM069860.1 coordinate 60,772,743, forward strand.
ACCCTTATTGAACCTTACAGTCATCTCTGCTTGTGTATTATCCATTTAAAATGGATGACATATGCAGAAAACAAAGCTAGTGTAAGATGGGTACAAGTTTAACAGCAGGAAACACCGAGGAGGTTAAATGAGGACAACAATTTCCCTGTAAAATAAATGGTTCTATCTTTCCGCTTGTTTTTATTTCCCATTGTTGTTAGATTATGAGACCATCTGCTGATTAATCCCTCCAAGCTCCCAAACATGGCAAAAATAGCACAGAAATGTACCTGTTTCCAAAAACAGCATTGCTAAGTGTTGGGAAGGCAGCTCCGTCCAAAAGAGTTTAAATAAATAAGGTATTTTTCCCTTTGCAGCACATAATTTAATAAAGAAATTTCCTCAACAGCACTGCTTTAACCCTGGTTAAGATTTTTTTTTCCATACACAGCAGTGACTCAACATAATATGTAGAGTTTCTTATTTAATATCAGATGCAGCAACTGTAGCTACAAGGGAACAATCTCGTAAAAAAAAAATAAAAAGAACATTTTGTGGGGCTAATCTCACGAACACAAACTAAAATGATCTCTTTGTTCGTGAAGTTTTTTCCTGACGATATATGTGTAAAATGGAGATTCTAAGTGCAAAAAAACTAACAGGTCTTTTCAGGTAGCTCCAGTCTGGGTAAAAATCATAACGTAAGTAGGGTATACCTGAGGCGTTATGGACGACAGCAGCAAGAACATACAGACTCCAGACAAAGCGGTAGGCTGTAGCATAAGGATTTAATCCAAAAATAGTATACAGCCAGATAAAGATGCAGTGTGCTCACCCACCCGGTGTACCAACAGACACCTACGCGCCCAAACTGGGCGCTTTGTCAAGGCTGCTAGGTAAAAAGCTTATAGATGAATTACACAATAATCTATTAAATTTTGTCCCTATTCAGGTGGGGAAACTTGGCCTGGGGAATCCATAGAGTACTAATTAACCCAATTTGGTGAAAAATTGCTGAATTTTGGGTATTTCAATTCTACAAATGTTAATCCATTGGATAATTGATATGGAAATTGCTAAATATATGCTTTAATGGCATACTTGCTAAAAAATTCTGGACATTACAGTGTCCGTGCCACGAACCCCGACATTTCACTGTATGTCCGAGTTGGAGTTCGAGGTTCGACAATTTAATGGTGCATGTTGAAAGGCTGCAGGGCAGCCAATCACCAAGCGTTTGACTCGTTTGCCCTTAGAAGCCATCACAGCCATGCCTACTAATGGCATGGCTGTGATTGGCCAGTGCAGTATGTGACCCAGCCTCTATATATAAGCTGGAGTCACATACATGCACATCACATGAGCTCTTCTTAGTGTAGGGAGTGGATGCTGCAGCTGTGAGGGACAGATTAAAAAAAATTCTGGTGTTGAATCTGCAAACTACGGCAATTATTCAAACTACAGCGATTATTCAAATTACAGTGATTATTTTAGTGGGTGCTATACTACATATTTGTACCCTTCCCTGAGCCCAGTACCACAGAGAGTGCAGTGCACTTGCAACTGCATGTGTGCCAGGCACATGACTTTAATCCTGTTCTGTTAGTTCAGTGGGCAACATCTAGGCATTTTTAAATACTGCAATTTGTTGGTGTTAAATATTAAATTTGCGTCCTGCACTTCATATCTGAGAGTCAAATAGAACCCTCAAATACTGTGCTTACAGCGCACTTTGAAAAATTCTAATTGTTTTGTGTGCTAAATAGTACATTTGCGTCTTGTGGTGCATTTCTTGCAGTCCAATAAACAAAAAAACAAGAAAAAATCCAAATAAAAATCCTTGACTATTGGCGGTTACATTGTCGCCTGACATAAACCATCTGTTACTTTGGTGGGTGACCGCAAAGAATTAGGAGAGCGTCTAATAAGGGACGTGGCCCTGGTCGTGGTGCTGCTGGTGTTGGTGGAGCTCCTGTTGCAAGTAGGGGATGTGGTCGATCTGTGCCAGCTACACGCACAAGTGAAACACCTTCCTTAGGAGCTAGTAACCTTCAGCGTTATTTGGTAGGCCCGAATGCCACTCTTAGAATGGTGAGGCCAGAACAAGTACAGGCGATAGTAGATTGGGTGGCTGACAGTGCCTCCAGTTCCTACACATTGTCTCCCACCCAGTCCCCTGCTGAAAGCTCAGAGTCGACACCTGCAGCCCATGGCCAACTGTCTTTCACCTCACCCCCTTGCAAATCAGCCAAGCAGTCTGAGCCACAAGTCATGCAGCAGTCTCTTTTGCTTTTTGATGACTCTGCTGGCGGGGTCATCAAACCTAGCCTTGCCCCAGAAGTGGAAGAGATTGAGTGCACTTATGCACAACCACTTATGTGTCAGGATGTGGACATGCGAGGACCATCACAGCACGTCTCTGATGATGACGAAACACAGGTGCCAACTGCTGTGGCTTTCGGCAGTGTGCAGACCGGCAAGGAGGGCAGGGTTGAGGAGTGGGTGGAAGATGATGAGGTCCTAGACCCCACATGGAATCAAGGTCATGCGAGTGACGTGTCCAGTTTGGAGGAAGAGGTGGTGGTCGCAAATAGGCACCAGTGCAGCATAAGAGGGAGCAGGGTGCAAAACCGTAGTGGCCGTCCCCTAGACAGTACACCTGCTACTGCCCACCGCACTCAGGGGCCGAGCACACCAAAGCCAGCTACGAGGAGTTCCCTGGCGTGGCAGTTCTTTAGACAATGTGCTGACGACAAGACACGAGTTTGCAAGCTGTGCAATCAGAAACTGAAGCATAAATGGGCTAAACCTGAGCACAACCTGCATGACCAGGCATCTACATGCAAAGCACGAGCTGCAGTGTAGTAAGCATCTCAAAACCAAAGAAAGGTCTCATGCTCCACCTGCTTCCTCTTCTGCTGCTGTCTTGGCCACTTCCTCCAGCTCTGGAATCACAGTGGCACCTGCCACCGAGCAAATAGAGGAAGTGGCAGCAACGCCACAACGTCCGCCACCATCCCCAAGCATCTCCACACTGTCCCATGGAAGCGTTCAGCTGTCCATCTCCCAAACACTGCAGAGAAAGAGGAAGTATGGCCCTACCCACCCGCGAACACTGGCCCTGAATGCCAGCATTTCCAAATTCCTGGCCTTTGAAATGCTGTCATTCCGTCTGTTGGAGACGGACAGTTTTAAAAACCTGATGGCGGTGGCTGTCCCACAGTACGTGGTTCCCAGCCGCCACTACTTTTCCCGGCGAGCCATCCCTTCCCTGCACAAGCAATTGGCGGACAAAATCTGTGGCAAGGTCCACATAACCACAGATACGTGAACCAGTAAGCACGGGCAGGGACGCTATATCTCCCTAACTGCACACTGGGCAAATGTAGTGTCGGCTGGGCCTGAGGCAGATAGCAGTTTGGCGCATGTCCTTCCACCACTGAGGATTGCAGGGCATTTCTCTTTGCCTCCTGTTGCCTCCTCCTCCTACTCAGCTTCTTCCTTATCCTCTACCACCTCCTCATCCGGTCAGCGTAACACCTTCACCACCAACTTCAGCACAGCCAGGGGGAAACGACGGCAGGCTCTTTTAAAACTCATATGTTTGGGGGGAAAACCCCACAGCACGCAGGAGCTGTGGACGGGCATGGGACAACAGATCAATGAGTGGTTGTTGCCACTGAGCCTCAAGCCCGGCCTGGTGGTGTGCGATAATGGGCGAAATCTCATAGCAGCTCTGGGCCTAGCCGGTTTGACGCACATCCCTTGCCTGGCGCATGTGCTGAATTTGGTTGTGCAGAAATTCCTGAAAAACTACCCAGATATATCAGAGCTGCTACAGAAAGTGCGGGCCGTCTGTGCGCACTTTAGGCGTTCTCACCCTGCTGCTGCTCGCCTGTCTGCGCTGCAGCGTAACTTAGGACTTCCCGCTCACCGCCTCATATGCGACGTGCCCACAAGGTTGAACTCCACCTTGCACATGCTGGAGAGATTGTGCGAGCAGCAGAAGGCGATAGTGGAGTATCAGCTGCAGCACGCACGTGTCAGTCGCTCTGCGGAACAACACCACTTCACCACCAATGAGTGGGCCTCCATGCGAGACCTGTGTGCCATTTTGCAGTGTTTCGAGTACTCCACCAACATTGCCAGTGCCAATGTCGCCCTTCTCAGCCTTACTATCCCGCTTGTATGTCTCCTTGAAAAAACGCTTAGGGCGATGATGGAAGAGGATGTGGCACAGGAGGAAGAGGAGGAGGAAGAAGAGGGGTAATTTCCACGGTTATCAGGCCAGTCATTCACAAGTGGCTTGGAGGGTGGGTTCCTGCACCAGCATAGGCCAGGTACACAACTGTCAAGCCACAGCACAGTTTTGGAGGAGGATGAGGATGATGAGGAGGAGGAGGAGGCACAGTGTTCACAGCAGGGTGGTACCCAACGCAGCTCATGGGCATCACTAGAGCGTGGCTGGGGGGATACGGAGGACACAGATGATACACCTCCCACAGAGAACAGCTTGTCCTTGCCTCTGGGCAGCTTGGCACACATGAGCGACTACATGCTGCAATGCCTGCGCAACAACTGCCGAGTTGCCCACATTCTAACTTGTGCTGATATCTGGGTGGCCACCCTGCTGGATCCCCGTTACGACGACAACATGCCGTCCTTAATTCCATCACTGGAGCGTGATCGTAAGATGCGCGACTACAAGCGCACGCTGGTAGACGCGCTGCTGAGGACATTCAAAAATTACACTGGGGGCTCAATGGAAGCACAAGGTGAAGGCAGAGGAAGAGGTCGCCAACGCAGATGGGGCACTGCCAGCACCTCAGAAGGCAGGGTTAGTATGGCCGAAATGTGGAAAAGCTTTGTCAGCACGCCACAACAAGCAGCAACACCATCTGATATGCAACATCTTAGCAGGAGGCAGCATTTCAGCAACATGGTGGAACAGTACGTATGCACAGGCCTACACGTACTGACTGATGGGTCTGCCCCATTCAACTTCTGGGTCTCCAAATTGGGCACATGGCCTGAGCTTGCCCTTTATGCCTTGGAGGTGCTGGCCTGCCCTGCAGCCAGTGTATTGTCTGAACGTGTGTTTAGCACTGCAGGGCGCGTTATCACAGACAACCGCAGCCGCCTGTCCACCACCAACGTGGACAAGCTCACGTTTATTAAGATGAACCAGGCATAGATCCCACCAGACTTCTCTGTACCTTGTGCAAAATAGACATTTATACCGGCCTCACCCAGTCATTGTTATACTCAAGTGCACTTATTCTTTGTTTTCTGTTGTTATATGTCCCAGTACCCCAATTTAAAAAAGAAAAACAGTGTTGGCTACCTCCTCCTCCTCCAGCGCCGCTTCCACCTACACCACCATGGTCACTGCCTCCTCAACCTATGGGTCACTTAGTATAAACTGAAAGAGAATACCCTGCACTCCAACCCTCTATCAAATGGATAATTCTGTTGATCCTCCTGGCAGCCATGCTTTAGATTTAGATTTATGTTCTTCCAAAGCTAAAATCAAAGATTCCATCTAGTGCTATTTTATGGCTATGCTGTATTTTTAATTTGTATGTATTTTATGTTATTTTAAGTTATTTCCCTATCCACATTTGCTTGCAGGGCACTTGTCCTACTCTTACCCACATTTTAATTCCTTTTGCAGCCCTCTAGTCCTTTCCATGACTTTTTTAGAGGGATTTTAGTGGCCAAAAGTCCGTGTCCCCGTTGACTTCAATGGGGTTCGTGTTCGGGGTCAAGTTCGAGCACGGACCCGGACATTTTTCGAAGTTCAGTCGAACCTCTCGAACCCGAACATCCAGGTGTCCACTCAACTCTACACATAAATCATCCTGTCATATAATAAAACACACACTTATCCCATATGCCACTTAGTAACGCCAATAAAAGTTTGCCACATATAAAATGCATATACATTAACATATATTATTTTACACACTGCAATAACAGCTCTTGTAGTATAATAATACCGGTGATTTAATGCTCTAGGTTTGCATCACGTTATACCATTTCACGTCCACAGTGTGAATGGCAGCATTGTCCACTGTGGATATGAAAGGGTACCTTTACATATATGAGTGTGCCAGGTAGTGACATGAATAGCAACCATTGTGCCACTGTGGTATAATTGCCACATGGCCATCTGACCATGTAGCACATACCACCATTGTAATACACCTCCACTGATCATTGCTTTGTCCACAGATCATTTGTAAGTGCTGTTATCGCAAGGTTTGCAGAGGTCACCACTGGGCACCCTATGTGGCCACCAGCCTTACAAGTGGTGTGTGGACAAAGCTGGCGTGGTGGACATCGAGGTGTATTGCAATGGTGGCACGTGGTGATGTGCTATGTGGTCAGAGGGCAACGTGGTAATCTCATCATGGTAATTGCACCATTTATGCTATAAAAGCATATATTTTGTTTTATCAGATATGTTATTATGGAATGTATTTAGCAATTTCCATATCAATTAGCCACTTACTTTTTTTTACTGTACATTTTGTCCCTTATTTCTGAAATTTGTTGATTTGTTGATTTTCGACAAATTCGGAAGTAACATAGTAATTTAGGTTGAAAAAAGACACAAGTCCATCAAGTTCAACCCATCTACCTATCATTCCAGCGTTTTGATCCAAAAGAAGGCAAAAAAAAAAAAAACCCTAAGTAAGCTATTTCTCCTTGTATCAATAAGCTCTATTATTAATGCTTATTCTATTATTACTACCCCGGTATGTTCTGCTTTTCTAAAAAAAAACATCCAGACCATTTTTAAATGCATCTATTGTGGTTGATAGCACTACCTCTCTTGGCAATGAGTTCCATAACTTTATTGTTCTTACCGTAAAGAATCCCTTCCTTTGCGGTCCTTCCTATGAAATATTTGCTCTTCCAGTCTCAGGGGGTGACCTCTTGTTCTTTGTACATTTCTGTTAATGAACAGGTCCCTGGAGAGCTCCTTATATTGGCCCTGCACATATTTATATAATGTTATCATATCCCCTCTAAGACGCCTTTTTTCTAAAGTAAATAAATGCAATTTTTTAAGTCTCTCTTCATAACTAAGATCCTCCAATCCCCTTATTAATTTTGTAGCTCTCCTTTGCACTTTTTCTAGTTCCTTAATATCCTTTTTAACCCCTTAACGACAGATGACGTGCCAGGCACGTCACGGCAAATCGTGGACTTGCCGACAGCTGACGTGCCTGGCACGTCATGCACTAAATGGAGTAAAGAAAGCGACCAGCGGTAGAGGCATTGTGCAACACCCCCCAAATGTGCAGGGGCGCGCTACGATCACTCCACGGAGTGATCGTAGCAGCCATTAAAAAATGGCTGCGCCCACTGCACACATGTGCTTAGAAAGCGAACGATCGTTCGCTTTCTAAGCATCTCCGGTGTTGTTAAAGTGCCTCGCCAGCGAGGCACTTAACAACACCATGCTGCTCCCCAGAGCCGATGGTGGTCGCTCTCCTGAGCGACCCCATCGGCTCAGTAGAAGGGAACGCTGCCTATAATGGCAAGAGCATCGGAAGTGAAAGTATTTCACTTCCGATGCTCTAGGGGGAGCCAATCGATGCCGGCACAGCAGATCTATGTGATCTGTGTGCAGGCATGTATGGTAAGTGCTCTGATGAGCACTTACCATACTGTCAAAGGCAATATTACTAAATATTGCCTTTGACAAGTATTGATCTGCCTCCCTCACCTTACTACTTTTAGTAAGGGAGAGAGACAGATCAGATCAAGTAAAAAAATAAAATAAAATAATAAAAAAAATATTTAATAAAATTTTAAACACCAAGGGCTTTTATAAAAGCCATTTAACCCCTTCCCTGCCATTGATCGCTGTGTACGCAGTGATCATACACAGCAGCACATTTTTTGCTGTCTGTGCATTTTTTAGGGGTTATTTTTTTTTTACTGTAATTCATTACAGTATAAAAAAACCTCTTTTAAGAGAGATTAACCCCTTTCTTGCCGTAGATCACTGCCTAATCAGCGATCTGACGCAAATGCAGCATTCTTGCTGCAGAAACATTTTTAATTTTTTTAAAACTTTTTTATTACACCCGTCACGTGTTAATTATACCCGCTAGGGGACTACGTTTAACGTAAAAAAAATTTTTTAGCTGTCTGAGCGCATGTATAGCGATCAGTAACAGCTGATAAGTGACAATGGCGGGTTGGCGTTTGCTCAGATGAGCATCACCATTCGTCTGGTTAGATCAATATGTGTAAATATTTGATCTGACCCGTGTAGATCTGCCTCCCTCTCACTTGAGTTTTAGTGAGGGAGGGAGACAGAGCTGTATAATGTAAGTTTTTAATTATAATATATTTAATAGAATTGAGACCCAAATGCTTTTATAAAAGCCATTTCCAGTATTTAACCCCTTCCCTGCAATTGATCGCTGTGTACGCAGTGATCTTACACAGCAGCACATTTTTTGCTGTCTGTGCATTTTTTTAGGGGTTATTTTTTTTTACTTTGATTTATTACATTATATCAAAGGCTCTTTTAAGAGCTATTAACCCCTTCCTTGCCGTATATCACTTCCTAAGCAGCACATATGGTCACTGCCTAAGCAGTGCATATGGTCACTGCCTAAGCAGCGCATATGGAGCAATCTAGTCGCCGAAGGATTTTTTTTTTGCTATCAGCATTTTTTTTGTCAGACTCACTAGGGGTTAATTATACCCACTAGGGGATTACGTGTATTCCTTTTGAAGCTGTCTGAACGCGTGTATAGCGATCAGTAACAGCCGATCAGTGGCAAAGGTGGTTTGGTGATTTCTCAGATGAGCATCACCATTCGTCTGGTTCGTAAATATTGTTCTGACCCATATGGATCTGCCTCCCTCTCCTCACTTGAGTTTTAGTGAGGGAAAGAGACAGATCTGTATAACATAATTTTTTAATTGTAATAAATTAAATAAAATGTTAATGTTAATTTTTTGTTAAAAAGTCCCAAGGGCTTTTATAAAAGCCATACCTTTTGTATAGTGTAGTGTATTAACCCCTTCCCTGCCACTGATCACTGCACAGCAGAACATTTTTTCTTGTCTGTGCATTTTTAGGGGTTAATTTTTTTGTACAGTACTACAAAGGTTCTTATAAGAGCTATTAACCCCTTCCTTGCTCTACATGTTCAAATTCCAAGTTTGAAAATCAAAAAGCGCACCTCTCAAATGTAGCCTTTCAACCCCTAACAAAGCTGACAAAGCTATGCATGGGTGGTATCCCTGTGCTCGGGAGATCGGGAGGTTGCTGAACATATATTGTGGTATTGTTTGTCAGTGACACATACCGAAATATGTGAATTTGTGTCTAAAGTGCAATGTATGTGGGAAAAAATACACAATAAAATGACTACCACAAACTTTGACAAAGGCTGGTGGTAGAATTGGTGCATGGAAAGTGTTAAAATAACACCATTTAAAATAGCCTAGGGTGTCTACTTTTACAAAATATATACTTTTTGGGGTAAAATACACTGTCCTACTTAAAAAAAAGTCCCAAATGAAAGATGGGCTCAGGCTGACTACACGTCAATATTCCAAGTTGAAAATGCGCACCTTCACAATGTGGCCCTTTAGCCCCCAAACAACCCAACAAACCTATGCATGGGTGCTATCCCTGTACTCAGGATATGTTGTTGAACACATATTGGGTTATTGTTTGGCAGTGACACATACCAAAATCTGTGAATTTATGTCTAAAATACAATATTTGTGAAAAAAAACCACACAAAAATTACTACCACAAACTTTGACAAAGGCTGGTGGTAGAATTAGTGCATGGAAAGTGTTAAAATACCACCATTTGAAATAGCGTAGGGTGTCTACTTTTAAAAAATATATGGGTTGATGGGGTAAAATACACTGGCTGGTTTCAAATATGTCCCAAATGGGACATGGGTGCAGGCGGTCTGCATGTCAAAATTTTAATTTGGAAAACCAAAAACTGCACCTACCAAATTTGGCCTTTTACTCCCCAAACAACCCAACAAACCTATGCATGGGTGGTATCCCTGTACTCAAGAGATGTTGGTGAACACTTATTAGGGTGTTATTTGGCAGTGACACATACCAAAATCTGTGAATTCATGTCTGAAGTACAAGGTTTGTGAAAAAAAAACACAAAAAAATTACTACCACAAAGTTTGACAAAGGCTGGTGGTAGAATTAGTGCATGGAAAGTGTAAAAATACCACCATTTGAGATAGCCTAAGGTGTCTTCTTTTAAAAAATATATGGGTTGATGGGGTAAAATACACTGGCTGGTTTCAAATATGTCCCAAATGGGACATGGGTGCAGGCGGTCTGCATGTCAAAATTTTAATTTGGAAAACAAAAAACTGCACCTCACAAATTTGGCATTTTAGCCCCCAAACAACCCAACAAACCTATGCATGGGTGGTATCCCTGTACTCAGGAGAAATAGTAGAATCTATTTAGCATGTTTTTTCGTTCGCTATTGTCGATGAGGAGAAGTTGTTTTTTTTTTTACCATATTTTATTATTTTTTTTAATAATATGATAAGATATCATCAAAAAGATGGCATCCATAGAAAGCCCTTCTTGTCCCGATAAAAACAATATATAATATGTGTGGGTACAGCAAATGACAAAGAAGAAAATTACTGCTAAACACAAACAGCACAGAAATGTTAAAATAGCCATTGTCCAGAAAGGACAAAAATGTTTCAAAGGCTCTGTCCTTAAGGGGTTAAGGACTGGTGCCCAGAATTGTACTGCATATTCAAGGTGAGGTCTTACCATTGATTTGTAAAGAGGCAAGATGATGTCCTCCTCCTGTGAATCTATACCTCTTTTTATACATGCCAATATCTTATTGGCCCTTGCAGCTGCTGACTGGCATTGGGCACTGTTGCCAAGTTTGTTATCTACAATGATTCCTAAATCCTTTTCGTTAGTAGTTTTTCCCAGGGAAATACCATTTAACGTATATGTTGCTTTGTTATTATTTTTCCCATAATGCATAACATTACATTTGTCTATATTGAACCTCATTTGCCACTTTTTTGCCCAGTCCCCCACTCTGTCCAAATCTTCCTGTAAAGAAAAAACATCAAGATTAGTCTTTATTACCTTACCTAACTTTGTGTCATCAGCAAAGACTGAGACATGGCTCTCAGCACAACGTGGGAGATCATTAATAAACATATTAAAAAGAAGAGGTCCCAAAACAGACCCCTGAGGTACTCCGTTCAATACCCTGTCCAATTTGAGGCTTTTCCATTTACAACAACCCACTGTGTTCTATCTTTTAGCCAGTTTTCAATCCAAATACATACATTTGCCCCAATCCTATTTCTCTCAATTTGTAGAGTAACCTTTTGTGTGAAACTGTATCAAATGCTTTAGCAAAATCCAAATAGATCACATCAACTGCCACACCTAGATCTATATTTTTACTGACCTCTTCATAGAATGTTATTAAGTTTGTTTGACAAGACCTGTCTTTCACAAAACCATGTTGACTTTTACTAATTATATTCTGATTCAAGATGTATTCTTGAGTGTACACCTTTCAATCCTTCAAATAATTTCCCCACTACAGATGTCAAGCTCACTGGCATATAATTACCAGGCAGAGATTTTGATCCCTTTTTAAATATTGGAATAACATCCGCCTTTCGCCAGTCTGTTGGCACTATACCTGAACTGAAAGAATCCCTAAAGATCATAAATCTTGGTCTGGCCATAATTATGCTTAACTCTCTAAGGACCCTTGGGTGTATACCATCTGGCCCTGGGGCCTTGTCTATCTTAACAGAGTTTAATTGCTTAAACACTTTTTCCTGTGTCAGCCAATCCCATGTTTGCGGTGACTGTTCCGTAACTTCCGGTAGCAGGGGCTCATCCATCTGTTCTTCCTTAGTATAAACAGAAGAAAAAAAAGTATTTAAAATGTCTGCTTTTTCTCTGTCCTCACTTACCAAATTTCCCATTTGGGATAACAAGGGCCCAACATGTTCCCTCTTTGTTTTTTTTCCATTTATATACTTATAAAAAAATGTTGGGGTTAATTTTACTCTCCTTAGCAATCCTTTTCTCGCTTTCCAATTTAGCCATTTTTATTGCCTTTTTGCAGGCTTTGTTGGCATCTTTGTATTTTATAAATGATAATGTTGATCCCTTTCTTTTATAATGTTTGAATGCCATTTTCTTGTTTTGCATTTCCTGTTTCACGTTACCGGTAAGCCACATTGGTTTTGATTTGTGTCTTTTGTGTTTGTTTCCCAAAGGTATATATTGGTATGTGCACTTTTGTAATGTGTGCTTAAAGGCATTCCACTTGTCTTCTGTGTTAAGTCCAGAAAACAATCGTTCCCAGTCTAAATGTTCTGAAATCACAGAACAAGTGATTTGGTGATTTAAAGAATAGGGGGAATCCTATAGCTTCCGCGAACCAAGTTCCTCAATTCGAAATGTTTTTGCATAGTTTGGTTATTTGCGCCACTCTGAGTCGATTTATGCCCGATCGAACCTACCCCTAAACAGCAGTTATAGTGAACAACCATGTACAACCAAACTAATTTTACCAAAGTGCTACAAAAAAAACAAAAATGCATTTTACTTGTGTCCAAGAATATACAGTGAGGAAAATATTTAGTACTGAATACACATAATTAATACATAATTAAGAGGACCACATTTCCACATGCTAACTATAGTAAGAAAGATCATCATATGAATACTATTGCCGGCTCTTACACTTACATATATAAAGAACATGATCAGCCATCACTGCATTCGGCAACCAAACCTTGTGGACTACATTCCCCATGGGAAATGTTTTTCAGACAGAAGGGAGTGGCCAATCGCTTTTGTCTACTCAGGTGGCAGTCCATTGGTGGGAGTGGTTATCTGTGTAATACCGCTCCCTTTCAGTCCCTTCCACACACTGCTGTGATCACACAGATCAGAAATCATTGCTCCCTTACATGAGCTTAGCTACCAAGCATACGGGGAACAGAAGTTCTGGGTGGTGGGTCCCTTCAATATTACATGACATAACCTGACATTACCACAACATCAAGGTAATGAGTCTGATTATCAGAAGTCAGAATAATAATGCAATATGAACTTAACGGGCAGTGCTACTTATTTTTACATGTAGGACACGCAGGAGATGATTCATGTAAATTATGTACTATGAGTTCTGAATCACACCACTGAAGTCAATGTAACCCAGAATATAGCAAAAACTCTCATTACAAATGCAATGCAGATATGGAATGTCTAATATCAAATGTTGTCGGTGTTGCCACTCCACAGATATTTTACCGGCAGGTTAGTATAAAAACGACTTGCAGCTAATGTTAACTCTATGGGAGCAATAGCATGGAATGGGGGCAACCCTAAATATTGTGGCATTTGTAATGTACACTTGGTGGTAAAAAAAAAACAGTGGGCTCAAGTAAATCTACAAAGAAGGTAAATACGTGCAATTATATGTTACAAGGACAACATGATTACCCTTATTTTGTTTAAAGGGATGCTTGCTCAGTCTACTTAATCAAAATGAAAAAACCAGGGCATGAGAAAAAGCCATGGTTATTATTTAGCACAGCTATTATATCAGCTCAAACCCCAAACCTTGTCTTCACTTTAGATTAGAAAAACAAATGAGAAGGTAAATCTATCAAATTGTATATAAACTTATATTTAAACCACAAAGAATTTTAAATATTTAATATTGCCAACTAAGATGATCTATTGTAAAGCTTTATACTCAAATTGATTTATAGCCCTTTTATCCTTATTACTCCTAACAACTTTTAATAGTGCACAAAAAGGCACCAGTTCATTAGTCTTCAGAATGGCCAAAGCTGCTCAACACAATCTGAGTCCAAAAGAACCTTTGGCCAAACAACCATAGTTCCAAAATCTGTCCCAGAACATACCTTTCCTGCCAAGTAATTCAATGTTGATGCTTTCAGAGTAGATTTAATACAATAAACTATGTAACGCTTGGAAGTAAAAATCAATACAGCATCTAAATGTCAATACATATATACATATATCCTTGAAATAATACTGAACAAATGTTAATATTGTTGTGTTAAAGGTGCAATTATTGCTAAAGATTTGAAGTGAGCCAAATGGTTCTAAATATGTCCAGTAAGTCACTCTAATGATCCATTAAACACACTCCAGTGTTAGTATAATTGTGCACTCATTATTAGACATGTGCATTCGTTTTCGGACGAATGCATTTTCGGACGAAAATAGCATTTTCGGACGAAAATAGCATTTTCGTCCATTCGTCCGAAAAACGAATAACGAAAATTTTAACTAACAAAATCCGAATGAACGAATGGTTAATAAACGAAAATCATTCGTTCATTCGTCCATTCGTCCATTCGTGCTATTGGCATTCTAAACCGAAATAGAGTCGGTTTACAATACCAATAGCATTGTACTACATTCCATAAACCGACATGAATGACTTTCGGTTTATGGAATGCATGTAATGCTATTAGCTTCCTATAAACCGAAATTGAGTTCCCATTCATACGAATAGGTCAATTGACCTATTCGTATGAATGGGGACTCTTTCGGTTTATAGAAAGCCAATAGCAGCATGTATTCTATAAGCCGAAAGTCTTTAAAACAAACGACGTTCGGTTTATAGAATACATGTAATGCTATTGCTGTTCTATAAGCCGAAAGACATTCGGCTTATAGAACAGCAATAGCATTGCATGCATTCTATAAACCGAACGTCGTTCGTTTTAAAGACTTTCGGCTTATAGAATACTATTGGCATTCTATAAACCTAACTAGAGTCCCTCCTCATTCATAAGAATTTCTTATGAATGGGGACTCGACTCTAGTTCGGTTTATAGAAAGCCAATAGTATTCTATAAGCCGAAAGTCTTTAAAACGAACGACGTTCGGTTTATAGAATACATGTAATGCTATTGCTAAACTATAAACCGAACGACTTTCGGTTTATAGAATAGCCATAGGATTACATGTAGTACATAAGCCGAAAGTCTATAAACCGAAAGTCGTTCGGTTTATAGGCTGTCGGCATTTAACTATACAGAGACAGAGTCTCCATTCATAAAATTATGAATGGAGACTTTGTCTCCGTGTAGTAAAATGCCGAAAGTCTATAAACCGAACGATCGGTTTATAGACTTTCGGCTTATGTAATACATGTAATCCTATGGCTATTCTATAAACCGAAAGTTCGGTTTATAGAATAGCAATAGGAATACATGTATTCCATAAGCCGACAGCCTATAAACCGAACGTTCGGTTTATAGGCTGTGGGCATTTTACTACACGGAGACAAAGTCTCCATTCATAATTTTATGAATGGAGACTCTGTCTCTGTATAGTTAAATGCCGGCTTTTAACTATACGGAGACAAAGTCTCCATTTATAATTTTATGAATGGAGACTCTGTCTCCGTATAGTTAAATGCCCACAGCCTATAAACCGAACGTTCGGTTTATAGGCTGTGGGCATTTAACTATACGGAGACAAAGTCTCCATTCATAATTTTATGAATGGAGACTCTGTCTCCGTATAGTTAAATGCTATTGTATTCTATAAACCGACTCTATTTCGGCTTATAGAATGCAATAGTACTACGAATGGACGAATGAACGAATGATTTTCCTTTATTAACCATTCGTTCATCCGGCTTTAGTTAGCTTAGCATTTTCGTTCTTCGTTTTTCGGGCGAATGGACGAAAATGCAATTTTTCGGACGAAAATGCATTCGTCCGAAAACGAATGCACATGTCTAGTATATATTCACATGTAAATTGCTTTTTAAATAAAAAATTATGATATAAAAAAATCTTGTTTTTATTTCCTTTTATGTGACAATGCTGCCTCTCTCTTTCCCTTGCCCCCAGATTTGTCGCTCTCCCCCCCTTAGTGTTGTCTCTCTCTCACCCTCCCTTTGGCTCCCCCCTCGCTCCCCTTGTGTCTGTCTCTTCCCCCCTTCCCTCCCCTTGTTTCTCTCTGCCTCCCCCCCCTTGTTATTCTGTCCCCCCCTCACCTGTTTCTTGCTCCCTGGTGGCTAGTGGGGGCAGCCGGGGGATGTATGCACTATACATAATAGACGGAAGTGTCGGGCAGCATGGAGGTTGTCTGCACGATTCGTGCAGACATCCCCCAGCTGCCCGATTCTCCCTGGTGGCTAGCGAGGGAGCGGAGGATGTCTGCGCGATGAGCGAGACCTCTCCTGCTGCCGCCCGGCATGACCGCCGGGACTTCTATGATGAAGCTGGGTACTTCCGGCTTCCTCATAAAAGTCCTGGCTGTCGTTCCGGGCGGCAGCAGGGGAGGTCTCGCTCATCGCGCAGACATCCACCGCTGCCTCGCTAGCCACCAGGGAGAATCGGGCAGCTGGGGGATGTCTGCACGAATCGTGCAGACAACCTCCATGCTGCCCGACACTTCCGTCTATTATGTATAGTGCATACATCCCCCGGCTGCCCCCACTAGCCACCAGGGAGCAAGAAACAGGTGAGGGGGGGACAGAATAACAAGGGGGGGGGGGGGGCAGAGAGAAACAAGGGGAGGGAAGGGGGGAAGAGACAGACACAAGGGGAGCGAGGGGGGAGCCAAAGGGAGGGTGAGAGAGAGACAACACTAAGGGGGGGAGAGCGACAAATCTGGGGGCAAGGGAAAGAGAGAGGCAGCTTTGTCACATAAAAGGAAATAAAAACAAGATTTTATTTATATCATAATTTTTTATTAAAAAAGCAATTTACATGTGAATATATACTAGACATGTGCATTCGTTTTCGGACGAATGCATTTTCGTCCGAAAATTGCATTTTCGTCCATTCGCCCGAAAAACGAAGAACGAAAATGCTAAGCTAACTAAAGCCGGATGAACGAATGGTTAATAAAGGAAAATCATTCGTTCATTCGTCCATTCGTAGTACTATTGCATTCTATAAGCCGAAATAGAGTCGGTTTATAGAATACAATAGCATTTAACTATACGGAGACAGAGTCTCCATTCATAAAATTATGAATGGAGACAAACGTATAGTTAAAAGCCGACAGTATATAAACCGAACGTTCGGTTTATAGGCTGTGGGCATTTAACTATACGGAGACAGAGTCTCCATTCATAAAATTATAAATGGAGACTTTGTCTCCGTATAGTTAAATGCCGGTGTTCTGACAAATTTCTGGAGCAAATTCTCCTGCGCAATCGCAGGAGAATTTGCTCACTGCGCATGCGCATAAAGTTACAGCTGATAACTCAGCTGTAACTTTGTGACCACCGTGCATGAGACAGCTGCGCAACCCACCTCCCGCCCCCTCACACCCGCCGCACACCCCTTCTTACCAGATCATCGACCACAGCGATACACAGCGCATGCGCACGCCTATCCAGCCGTTTGGGAATGCGCGCGTCCGTTGTTGTGTTCTTAAGGTGGTAAGTAACACGGGGCGTCGGGACATAAGGGGGCAAGCATCCTGGTGAGGGCTGCCTCATCTTGATGGGATTTGTGATCCTCCTGCTGTATTATTGATGCAGCAGGAGGATCACAAATCCCATCAAGATGAGGCAGCCCTCACCAGGATGCTTGCCCCCTTATGTCCCGACGCCCCATGTTACTTACCACCTTAAGAACACAACAACGGACGTGCACATTCCCAAACGGCTGGATAGGCGTGCGCATGCGCTGTGTATCGCTGTGGTCGATGATCTGGTAAGAAGGGGTGTGCAGGGGGTGTGAGGGGGCGGGAGGTGGGTTGCGCAGCTGGCGCATGCGCGGTGGTCACAAAGTTACAGCTGAGTTATCAGCTGTAACTTTATGCGCATGCGCAGTGAGCAAATTCTCCTGCGATTGCGCAGGAGAATTTGCTCCAGAAATTTGTCAGAACACCGGCATTTAACTATACGGAGACAGAGTCTCCATTCATAAAATTATAAAT
The DNA here is from genome assembly GCA_036172795.1 of Pelodytes ibericus. Lineage (NCBI taxonomy): Eukaryota > Metazoa > Chordata > Amphibia > Anura > Pelodytidae > Pelodytes > Pelodytes ibericus. Next base: position 60,790,707 of record CM069860.1, read on the forward strand.
GGAGACTTTGTCTCCGTATAGTTAAAAGCCGGCATTTAACTATACGGAGACAGAGTCTCCATTCATAAAATTATGAATGGAGACTTTGTCTCCGTGTAGTAAAATGCCCACAGCCTATAAACCGAACGTTCGGTTTATAGGCTGTCGGCTTATGGAATACATGTATTCCTATTGCTATTCTATAAACCGAACGTTCGGTTTATAGAATAGCCATAGGATTACATGTATTATATAAGCCGAAAGTCTATAAACGGATCGTTCGGTTTATAGGCTTTCGGCATTTTACTACACGGAGACAAAGTCTCCATTCATAATTTTATGAATGGAGACTCTGTCTCTGTATAGTTAAATGCCGACAGCCTATAAACAGAACGACTTTCGGTTTATAGACTTTCGGCTTATGCAATACATGTAATCCTATGGCTATTCTATAAACCGAAAGTCGTTCGGTTTATAGAATAGCAATAGGAATACATGTATTCCATAAGCCGACAGCCTATAAACCGAACGTTCGGTTTATAGGCTGTCGGCATTTTACTACACGGAGACAGAGTCTCCATTCATAAAATTATGAATGGAGACTTTGTCTCCGTGTAGTAAAATGCCCACAGCCTATAAACCGAACGTTCGGTTTATAGGCTGTCGGCATTTTACTACACGGAGACAAAGTCTCCATTCATAATTTTATGAATGGAGACTCTGTCTCCGTGTAGTAAAATGCCGACAGCCTATAAACCGAACGTTCGGTTTATAGGCTGTCGGCTTATGGAATACATGTAAACCTATGGCTATTCTATAAACCGAAAGTCGTTCGGTTTATAGAATAGCCATAGGTTTACATGTATTACATAAGCCGAAAGTCTATAAACCGAAAGTCGTTCGGTTTATAGGCTGTCAGCATTTAACTAATAAGAGACAGAGTCTCCATTCATAAAATTATGAATGGAGACTTTGTCTCCGTGTAGTAAAATGCCCACAGCCTATAAACCGAACGTTCGGTTTATAGGCTGTCGGCATTTTACTACACGGAGACAAAGTCTCCATTCATAATTTTATGAATGGAGACTCTGTCTCTTATTAGTTAAATGCCGACAGCCTATAAACCGAACGACTTTCGGTTTATAGACTTTCGGCTTATGTAATACATGTAAACCTATGGCTATTCTATAAACCGAAAGTCGTTCGGTTTATAGAATAGCAATAGGATTACATGTATTCCATAAGCCGAAAGTCTATAAACCGAAAGTCGTTCGGTTTATAGACTTTCGGCTTATAGAATACAATTAATACTATTGCCTTTCTATGAACCGAACGAGAGCCCCATTCATAAGAATTTCTTATGAATGGGGCTCTCGTTCGGTTTATAGAAAGCCAATAGTATTACATTGTATTCTATAAAACGAACGAAAAAAATTAACGAAACGAAAATAATGAACGAATTTCGTCTGAAACGAATGCACTAATGAACGAAATTCGTTTTAGACGAAATAAATAACATTTTCGTCCGAATGGACGAAAACGAAACGAAAATTTTAGTTTTGCACATGTCTACTCATTATAAGGCTTGTAATCATTATTCTCTTATAGAAGCTGTAGAAAATTAAGATAAGTACATAACTTTTGTATGCATGTGGGACAATTTCAACTCCATAGCCCTCACTAGACCACAAGGCATGAGTGATGCTCCTTTCCAAAATTTAGGCAATTGGGAAAATGGGGTAATATTTTGAAAATAGGGTATGGGTTAGCTATCAATAATGCCCAGCCAAAATATACAGGGCGTGAAGGCTGTGAGTGGGGTTAGCTAACATGGTCGTATAATATGATCAGAAATGTTGTCCACAACAGGTCATAAACCCAAAAAAACAAATACCGAAAATGCTAAACTAACGAAAGCCGAATGAACGAATGGTTAATAATTAAAAAAATGATTCGTCCATTCGTGCTATTGGCATTCTATAAACCGAAATAGAGTCGGTTTATAGAATACCAATAGCATTACATACATTCCATAAACCGACATAATGAATGACTTTTGGTTTATAGAATGCATGTAATGCTATTGGCATTCTATAAACCGAAAGAGGTTAAAATAGTTCAATTTGTACGAATGAATAAAACGAAACGAAAATAATGAACAAATTTTGTCTGAAACGAATGCAGTAATTAACGAAATTCGTTTTAGACGAAATAAATAAAATTTTCGTCCGAATGGACGAAAACAAAATGAAAAGTTTAGTTTTGCACATGTCTATGGGAAACCTGGTCATAGCACCAATGACATTGCATTATAAATACACTAGACCTTAAACCCGTTAAATTAACGGGCGCTAGAACATATGTGGACAGGGGGGGGGGGGACATAAGGCGGCAACATATCGGCAAGCACCCTGGTGAGGGGGGAGCCTTGAGGGCTGCCTTATCTTGATGGGAGTTGTGATCCTCTTGCTGTATTATTGATGCAGCAGGGGATCACAACTCCCATCAAGATGAGGCAGCCCTCAAGGCTCCCCCCTCGCCAGGGTGCTTGCCCCTATGTTGCCCCCTTATGTCCCCCCCCCCCGTGTTACTTACCACCTTAGTGTGGTGTGATGGGGGCGGGAGGTGGGTAGCGTCACTCCGCTCGCGCATGCGCAGTCTTTACAAAGTTACAGCTGAGTGATCAGCTGTAACTTTGTGCGCATGCGCAATGAGTAAATTCTCCTGCGATTGCGCCGGAGAATTTGCTCTAGAAATCTGTCAGCAGGGCCGGCCTTAAGTGTTCCGGCGCCCTGTGCGGGATTCCCCCATGGCGCCCCCCCATGTATGTATCTCTCTGCCTTTCCATGTTTGTCCCTTTCCTCTTCATTGCCCTGTCTGTCTCTCTCTAACTCCCCCATACCTGTTCTCTCTCTCCCTCTATTCTGTCTCTCTCCTCCCCTTCCTCTGTTCTGTCTCTCTCCTGCCCTTCCTCTGTTCTGTCTCTCTCTCCCCCCTGTTCTGTCTCTCTCCCCCCCTGTTCTGTCTCTCTCCCCCCCTGTTCTGTCTCTCTAGCCCTGTTCTGTCTCTCTCTCTCCCCCTTCCCCCTGTTCTGTCTCTTTCTCCCCCCCTGTACTGTCTGTCTCTCTCTCTCCCCCTTCCCCCTGTTCTGTCTCTTTTTCCCTCCCTCTGTTCTTTCTCTCTTCCCCCTGTTCTGTATCTCTCTCTCCCCCTTCCAGCTGTTTTGTCTCTCCCCCTCCAGCTGTTCTGTCTCTCCCCCTCCCCCTGTTCTGTCTCTCTCTCCCCCTGTTCTGTCTCTCTCTCCCTCCCTCTGTTCTTTCTCTCTCCCCCCTCCAGCTGTTCTGTCTCTACCCCTCCCCCTGTTCTGTCTCTCCCCCCTGCCCCTGTCTCTCTCTCCCACCCCTCCCCTTCCTTTGCCTTCAAATGTGGATCAGGGATGGGGCGGAGCTAACCGGCTGAGCTGTGTAGCTCCGCCCCCACCCTGTGAAGCAGATCAGCGTCAGCAAGAGAAGGTGCTGCTCGGCTCCCCATGCTTAATGCAGGCATGGGGAGCCGAGCAGCACTTTCTCATGGTGCCAGTGGCTCCCCGTGAAGCAGACGCTGCTCTGCTTCACAGGGTGGGGGCAGAGCTACACCGCTCAGCTGGTTAGCTCCGCCCCCTCCCGGGATCTAGCAGAGCATGCCGAGCAGAGGGCTGGTGAGGGGGGATCTTTAGATCTCCCCCACCCACTGCCTCTACCGGCTTTTTTTTTTTTTTCTTTGGGTGGGAGGGCGCCCCCTGGGGTGTTGCGCCCTGTGCGCTCGCACAGGTCGCACACCCCTAAGGCCGGCCCTGCCTGTCAGAACACTGTTCTGACAGAAGTCTCTGCGCTCCAAGTCCCAACGGCTGTCCGTGGGGCACATGCGTAGTAGCGCAATCCCACGGACACAGGGACTGGACGCAGAGACACTTGAAGATTATTATAGAGGATGAGACATTAATATGTACTTTGTCCCTCTTTTGCAGCTGTGACAGCTTCCACTCTTCTGGAAAGGGTTTCCATGAGATTTTGGAGTGTTTTTGCGGGAACTTTTACCCATTCATCCAGTAGAGTATTTGTGAGGTCAGGCACTGATGTTGGATAAGAAGGCCTATACTGTGAAAGTAGAGAATAAAAAAAATGATGGCAATCTATAAATTGTGTTATTAGAATCGCGTGATCCCCTCGGAAATCAGAAGATTTTTGTCCATATTAAACTAAAGAATTTTAATTAAAATAAAAAAATTTCCTGGCCCCAATAATAATCATGGCACTGGTTGCCTAATAATAAACAGGTCTTGGAGTAGGCCAGATGGCTCTCCCGTTATACACATTGCGGGCTAGGACTACTAGCTCTTGCACCCCTAAATTAAAGGGGTCTGGAAATGGACAAGTACTCTGAGGCATCTATAACAAACATGTGGAGCCCGGGCAAGTAGCCATAACCCCCTTTTCAGAAACAGGACGCAAGGGAACTGTAACAACTCTGAGGAGGATCAGCGATGCATAACCTGGTGTCGAAGGAAACTGAGAACTTAAAAGGTAGTCAAGATGGATTTCACTCTGACCAACATGTACCCTATGGTTGAGCCGCAGATGGTGAAGGCCAGAGACTTGTGCGGCACCCAGAACTACCTCCAGAACCTCAGTAACCCTAAGAATACAAACAACTGAAGAAGCATGTACGGATAACAGCCAGTCAGAAGGGTAGGACAAGGCAGGATCCAGAATCCAAGGAATCAATCAGGAACAAATTAGGGACAAGGACAAAACACGGGAAGCAGGATAAACAGGAACAAGCCAAGGTCAGGAATATAGAAGTCAGAATGGTCAAAACAAGCAGGAGTCAGAATACCAGAGGTAACGAATACCGAATCACAATACCACAAATAGGCACAAGGCACTATCACAGGCAAAGGTTCAATGAAGACTGAGCCTTTAAATATCCCTCCAAAGCATGTCTCCGCCTCTGGGATGAAAATGAGGCTTGGAGGCAAAATAGGAAGTAGCTTTTAAAAACTAAGACGGCGCCGCCGTATTGAAGGGACTTCCGTATGGCAATCACTAAGCCATTTGCAGTGTGTAGTGTGGAGGAGTGTGCACTGCACTGCGTATGCGCATGCGCTCATTCTCTGAAACCGCAGCAGCTGATCCTTGTGGACAGGAGCCCTTACCCTCCATATAATAAAATGAAATAAAAACCCAGCATTGGGGCAGACTCTGGTCCCCCAACAAAATATAAATAATCCACCAAAGGGTTTCAGAGGCTGTCTGTTAGGGGGGGTGGGCAGTTAAAATCTTTGAGTGCCCTGCAAAAAAAAAAGTATACCTTTGATAATGTCCCATGCCATCCCCGATGCTCGTGATCCTCATCTTTGGCGCAGGGAAAGGGGCCACCCAAAAATAAAAATGAATCCACTTATTGCTAACAAAACAAAAAAAATGTGGATGCCTCTATCTCTATATACATACGTCCTGATCAGAGAACGGATGTAGAATGATATTCACGCCTGGTAGGGCAGGGGATTTCATTTTGACCAATAAAGACCTCTCTGCCCTCCATGTATATTATATAGGGCTGGGAACCATTTGGTTGTCTCTGGGCTACTTACTCTGGTCTCACGTTTGTTGTAATGATTTATTTTATTTTCAACTCCTGGGAAAACAAGCCGAGGTCCTCCCGACATGGATAGAGATCCATGTCGGGAAGTCTATAGGGAGGACCGAAGCTACTATTTCAGTGATCTGGGTTTCGGAGGAGTTTGGATCCTTCAGCACTTCCGTGATTTCCGAATAACCCAAATTCAAGGGCCCGTCAGATCACTTGACATGATCATGTTCCTTTTTGGTGTTTTTGTCATTAAACCTTAAAAGGGTTAAATAAATTGTGTCTTCTAATTGTGTTGTGTTGTAAGCACAGATTAAGGTTCCTCTATATCATAATAAGACTTTTCCAAATCCACTACCAGAATTCATAATAATATAGATCATTAGGTGAACATAATCACACAGGGACTGTATCACAGAAACATTGTTTTTACTGTGAATGTAAAGAATACAAAATGATTGAAAATTATGTATACATTGTATTAGCAAAACTGCAAGCAAATGGCTTAATTAAGACTAAAATGTGTTTTAAATGTGTCTGTGGAGGCTCCTGCTTATGACATCACCTGTATAGATCATTTTCAATATTTTTTTTTTCCAGATTGTGGGTGGATTTCGCCATCTAGTGGACATAAATCAAAGTAGAATTTTCTCATTTTCACTGATGTACTTGGCAAAGCCAACTCCACCCGATAGTACTAACAAGGTCAAATATTGAAAAATACTTTTATAATAAATGCTTATCTATTGTTGTGCATAAAACAGGATGCTCAGAAGTTTTAGGAGCAGATATTACAAAAAATTAATAGTTCTAATTGTTAATAAATATTGTATCAGCTCTCCTAAATAATGAGAAATGGAGTGGGAGGGACAGAGGAAGGAAATATAAACAGGGAATGCATTTTTTAAAAACAGTATTATTATTTAATAACTGTACCTTACCCTAATTTATACCATTGCCTGTGACTGGCAGGGGAAGGGGTGGAGGGCATTGCAAGGGTGGACTGCAATAACATCTAATCCTGCTTGGATTGCAGTGTCTTAATATTTTAATGCACAGTAAACCTTGCCTATTGCAAAGTGAAAATGGCACTTATCTAGAAATCTGGCCGAAACACTGCCAGCTCCTGAGACAAGTCCCCATTGATGTGTATGGGCACTAAACACATGAAACCTTGGTGTTACTCAAGACATAACAAATTGGCAATCACTAACATCAATGGTCAATCCCTGATGGTCAGAACTTGTTCACATTACTTTGTGGCTTAGGAGGTACAGAGTAACTAGGTCCTTAGTAACCCAGGGCCTGATCCCAAGTACATACTTTATATACAGAAAGATAAACCACTGTCAAACACAGCATAAACATGAAGAGCACCTAACGTCTGGTGGTTCCTGATTTGTGAAATAGCCTCTGTACTACATTTTCAAAAAATGAATAAAAAAAATTGGCAACGTTTTTCCTTTGAAGCTGGAACTGATGATACAAGGTGTGAAATGTTACACTGAGTTAGTTGGCAGCAAGTGTACCTAGCATACCAGATTATCAACCATGCCTCATTTTGTTATTTTTTTTTTATAAATATTTAATTTTTTTTATTCTTTTATTTTGACAAACAAAAACATACACATAGTCTTCATACTCTATACATAAATATTGCAACCCTAAATCTTTCCTTTCTGTCAGCCTTATTAAAGTTGTAAGATTAAAATGCACACTCATGTAAACAGCAATATTTAATCACAACATTATATAAAGAGGAAAAGAGGAAAAGAGGGCAGAGGGAGGGGGAAAAAAAAGTACCATTTTGTTTATTTCTCTTATGGCAGAGGAAAAGAGGAAAAGAGGGCAGAGGGAGGGGGAAAAAAAGTACCATTTTGTTTATTTCTCTTATGGCAGAGGAAAAGAGGAAAAGAGGGCAGAGGGAGGGGGAAAAAAAAGTACCATTTTGTTTATTTCTCTTATGGCAGAGGAAAAGAGGAAAAGAGGGCAGAGGGAGGGGGAAAAAAAAGTACCATTTTGTTTATTTCTCTTATGGCAGAGGAAAAGAGGAAAAGAGGGCAGAGGGAGGGGGAAAAAAAAGTACCATTTTGTTTATTTCTCTTATGGCAGAGGAAAAGAGGAAAAGAGGGCAGAGGGAGGGGGAAAAAAAAGTACCATTTTGTTTATTTCTCTTATGGCAGAGGAAAAGAGGAAAAGAGGGCAGAGGGAGGGGGAAAAAAAAGTACCATTTTGTTTATTTCTCTTATGGCAGAGGAAAAGAGGAAAAGAGGGCAGAGGGAGGGGGAAAAAAAGTACCATTTTGTTTATTTCTCTTATGGCAGAGGAAAAGAGGAAAAGAGGGCAGAGGGAGGGGGGAAAAAAAGTACCATTTTGTTTATTTCTCTTATGGAAGAGGAAAAGAGGAAAAGAGGAAAAGAGGGCAGAGGGAGGGGGAAAAAAAAGTACCATTTTGTTTATTTCTCTTATGGCAGAGGAAAAGAGGAAAAGAGGGCAGAGGGAGGGGGAAAAAAAAGTACCATTTTGTTTATTTCTCTTATGGCAGAGGAAAAGAGGAAAAGAGGGCAGAGGGAGGGGGAAAAAAAAGTACCATTTTGTTTATTTCTCTTATGGCAGAGGAAAAGAGGAAAAGAGGGCAGAGGGAGGGGGAAAAAAAAGTACCATTTTGTTTATTTCTCTTATGGCAGAGGAAAAGAGGAAAAGAGGGCAGAGGGAGGGGGAAAAAAAAGTACCATTTTGTTTATTTCTCTTATGGCAGAGGAAAAGAGGAAAAGAGGGCAGAGGGAGGGGGGAAAAAAAGTACCATTTTGTTTATTTCTCTTATGGCAGAGGAAAAGAGGAAAAGAGGAAAAGAGGAAAAAAAGTACCATTTTGTTTATTTCTCTTATGGCAGAGGAAAAGAGGAAAAGAGGAAAAGAGGAAAAAAAGTACCATTTTGTTTATTTCTCTTATGGCAGAGGAAAAGAGGAAAAGAGGAAAAGAGGAAAAAAAGTACCATTTTGTTTATTTCTCTTATGGCAGAGGAAAAGAGGAAAAGAGGAAAAGAGGAAAAAAAGTACCATTTTGTTTATTTCTCTTATGGCAGAGGAAAAGAGGAAAAGAGGAAAAGAGGAAAAAAAGTACCATTTTGTTTATTTCTCTTATGGCAGAGGAAAAGAGGAAAAAAAGTACCATTTTGTTTATTTCTCTTATGGCAGAGGAAAAGAGGAAAAAAAGTACCATTTTGTTTATTTCTCTTATGGCAGAGGAAAAGAGGAAAAAAAGTACCATTTTGTTTATTTCTCTTATGGCAGAGGAAAAGAGGAAAAGAGGGCAGAGGGAGGGGGAAAAAAAGTACCATTTTGTTTATTTCTCTTATGGCAGAGGAAAAGAGGAAAAGAGGGCAGAGGGAGGGGGGAAAAAAAGTACCATTTTGTTTATTTCTCTTATGGCAGAGGAAAAGAGGAAAAGAGGGCAGAGGGAGGGGGAAAAAAAAGTACCATTTTGTTTATTTCTCTTATGGCAGAGGAAAAGAGGAAAAGAGGGCAGAGGGAGGGGGAAAAAAAAGTACCATTTTGTTTATTTCTCTTATGGCAGAGGAAAAGAGGAAAAGAGGGCAGAGGGAGGGGGAAAAAAAAGTACCATTTTGTTTATTTCTCTTATGGCAGAGGAAAAGAGGAAAAGAGGGCAGAGGGAGGGGGAAAAAAAAGTACCATTTTGTTTATTTCTCTTATGGCAGAGGAAAAGAGGAAAAGAGGGCAGAGGGAGGGGGAAAAAAAAGTACCATTTTGTTTATTTCTCTTATGGCAGAGGAAAAGAGGAAAAGAGGGCAGAGGGAGGGGGGAAAAAAAGTACCATTTTGTTTATTTCTCTTATGGCAGAGGAAAAGAGGAAAAGAGGGCAGAGGGAGGGGGGAAAAAAAGTACCATTTTGTTTATTTCTCTTATGGCAGAGGAAAAGAGGAAAAGAGGGCAGAGGGAGGGGGGAAAAAAAGTACCATTTTGTTTATTTCTCTTATGGCAGAGGAAAAGAGGAAAAGAGGGCAGAGGGAGGGGGGAAAAAAAGTACCATTTTGTTTATTTCTCTTATGGCAGAGGAAAAGAGGAAAAGAGGGCAGAGGGAGGGGGGAAAAAAAGTACCATTTTGTTTATTTCTCTTATGGCAGAGGAAAAGAGGAAAAGAGGGCAGAGGGAGGGGGGAAAAAAAGTACCATTTTGTTTATTTCTCTTATGGCAGAGGAAAAGAGGAAAAGAGGGCAGAGGGAGGGGGGAAAAAAAGTACCATTTTGTTTATTTCTCTTATGGCCGAGGAAAAGAGGAAAAAAAGTACCATTTTGTTTATTTCTCTTATGGCAGAGGAAAAGAGGAAAAAAAGTACCATTTTGTTTATTTCTCTTATGGCAGAGGAAAAGAGGAAAAAAAGTACCATTTTGTTTATTTCTCTTATGGCAGAGGAAAAGAGGAAAAAAAGTACCATTTTGTTTATTTCTCTTATGGCAGAGGAAAAGAGGAAAAAAAGTACCATTTTGTTTATTTCTCTTATGGCAGAGGAAAAGAGGAAAAAAAGTACCATTTTGTTTATTTCTCTTATGGCAGAGGAAAAGAGGAAAAAAAGTACCATTTTGTTTATTTCTCTTATGGCAGAGGAAAAGAGGAAAAAAAGTACCATTTTGTTTATTTCTCTTATGGCAGAGGAAAAGAGGAAAAGAGGAAAAGAGGAAAAAAAGTACCATTTTGTTTATTTCTCTTATGGCAGAGGAAAAGAGGAAAAGAGGAAAAGAGGAAAAAAAGTACCATTTTGTTTATTTCTCTTATGGCAGAGGAAAAGAGGAAAAGAGGAAAAAAAGTACCATTTTGTTTATTTCTCTTATGGCAGAGGAAAAGAGGAAAAGAGGAAAAAAAGTACCATTTTGTTTATTTCTCTTATGGCAGAGGAAAAGAGGAAAAGAGGAAAAAAAGTACCATTTTGTTTATTTCTCTTATGGCAGAGGAAAAGAGGAAAAAAAGTACCATTTTGTTTATTTCTCTTATGGCAGAGGAAAAGAGGAAAAGAGGAAAAGAGGAAAAGAGGAAAAGAGGAAAAGAGGAAAAGAGGAAAAGAGGAAAAGAGGAAAAGAGGAAAAAAAGTACCATTTTGTTTATTTCTCTTATGGCAGAGGAAAAGAGGAAAAGAGGAAAAGAGGAAAAGAGGAAAAGAGGAAAAGAGGAAAAGAGGAAAAGAGGAAAAAAAGTACCATTTTGTTTATTTCTCTTATGGCAGAGGAAAAGAGGAAAAGAGGAAAAGAGGAAAAGAGGAAAAGAGGAAAAGAGGAAAAGAGGAAAAGAGGAAAAAAAGTACCATTTTGTTTATTTCTCTTATGGCAGAGGAAAAGAGGAAAAGAGGAAAAAAAGTACCATTTTGTTTATTTCTCTTATGGCAGAGGAAAAGAGGAAAAGAGGAAAAGAGGAAAAGAGGAAAAAAAGTACCATTTTGTTTATTTCTCTTATGGCAGAGGAAAAGAGGAAAAGAGGAAAAGAGGAAAAGAGGAAAAAAAGTACCATTTTGTTTATTTCTCTTATGGCAGAGGAAAAGAGGAAAAAAAGTACCATTTTGTTTATTTCTCTTATGGCAGAGGAAAAGAGGAAAAAAAGTACCATTTTGTTTATTTCTCTTATGGCAGAGGAAAAGAGGAAAAAAAGTACCATTTTGTTTATTTCTCTTATGGCAGAGGAAAAGAGGAAAAGAGGAAAAGAGGAAAAAAAGTACCATTTTGTTTATTTCTCTTATGGCAGAGGAAAAGAGGAAAAGAGGAAAAGAGGAAAAAAAGTACCATTTTGTTTATTTCTCTTATGGCAGAGGAAAAGAGGAAAAGAGGAAAAAAAGTACCATTTTGTTTATTTCTCTTATGGCAGAGGAAAAGAGGAAAAGAGGAAAAAAAGTACCATTTTGTTTATTTCTCTTATGGCAGAGGAAAAGAGGAAAAGAGGAAAAAAAGTACCATTTTGTTTATTTCTCTTATGGCAGAGGAAAAGAGGAAAAAAAGTACCATTTTGTTTATTTCTCTTATGGCAGAGGAAAAGAGGAAAAGAGGAAAAGAGGAAAAGAGGAAAAGAGGAAAAGAGGAAAAGAGGAAAAGAGGAAAAGAGGAAAAGAGGAAAAAAAGTACCATTTTGTTTATTTCTCTTATGGCAGAGGAAAAGAGGAAAAGAGGAAAAGAGGAAAAGAGGAAAAGAGGAAAAGAGGAAAAGAGGAAAAGAGGAAAAAAAGTACCATTTTGTTTATTTCTCTTATGGCAGAGGAAAAGAGGAAAAGAGGAAAAGAGGAAAAGAGGAAAAGAGGAAAAGAGGAAAAGAGGAAAAGAGGAAAAAAAGTACCATTTTGTTTATTTCTCTTATGGCAGAGGAAAAGAGGAAAAGAGGAAAAAAAGTACCATTTTGTTTATTTCTCTTATGGCAGAGGAAAAGAGGAAAAGAGGAAAAGAGGAAAAGAGGAAAAAAAGTACCATTTTGTTTATTTCTCTTATGGCAGAGGAAAAGAGGAAAAGAGGAAAAGAGGAAAAGAGGAAAAAAAGTACCATTTTGTTTATTTCTCTTATGGCAGAGGAAAAGAGGAAAAGAGGAAAAGAGGAAAAGAGGAAAAGAGGAAAAGAGGAAAAGAGGAAAAGAGGAAAAAAAGTACCATTTTGTTTATTTCTCTTATGGCAGAGGAAAAGAGGAAAAGAGGAAAAGAGGAAAAAAAGTACCATTTTGTTTATTTCTCTTATGGCAGAGGAAAAGAGGAAAAGAGGAAAAAAAGTACCATTTTGTTTATTTCTCTTATGGCAGAGGAAAAGAGGAAAAGAGGAAAAAAAGTACCATTTTGTTTATTTCTCTTATGGCAGAGGAAAAGAGGAAAAGAGGAAAAGAGGAAAAGAGGAAAAGAGGAAAAGAGGAAAAAAAGTACCATTTTGTTTATTTCTCTTATGGCAGAGGAAAAGAGGAAAAGAGGAAAAGAGGAAAAGAGGAAAAAAAGTACCATTTTGTTTATTTCTCTTATGGCAGAGGAAAAGAGGAAAAGAGGAAAAGAGGAAAAGAGGAAAAGAGGAAAAGAGGAAAAGAGGAAAAGAGGAAAAGAGGAAAAGAGGAAAAAAAGTACCATTTTGTTTATTTCTCTTATGGCAGAGGAAAAGAGGAAAAGAGGAAAAAAAGTACCATTTTGTTTATTTCTCTTATTGCAGAGGAAAAGAGGAAAAGAGGAAAAGAGGAAAAGAGGAAAAAAAGTACCATTTTGTTTATTTCTCTTATGGCAGAGGAAAAGAGGAAAAGAGGAAAAGAGGAAAAGAGGAAAAAAAGTACCATTTTGTTTATTTCTCTTATGGCAGAGGAAAAGAGGAAAAGAGGAAAAGAGGAAAAGAGGAAAAGAGGAAAAGAGGAAAAAAAGTACCATTTTGTTTATTTCTCTTATGGCAGAGGAAAAGAGGAAAAGAGGAAAAAAAGTACCATTTTGTTTATTTCTCTTATGGCAGAGGAAAAGAGGAAAAGAGGAAAAGAGGAAAAGAGGAAAAAAAGTACCATTTTGTTTATTTCTCTTATGGCAGAGGAAAAGAGGAAAAGAGGAAAAGAGGAAAAGAGGAAAAGAGGAAAAGAGGAAAAAAAGTACCATTTTGTTTATTTCTCTTATGGCAGAGGAAAAGAGGAAAAGAGGAAAAGAGGAAAAGAGGAAAAGAGGAAAAGAGGAAAAGAGGAAAAAAGTACCATTTTGTTTATTTCTCTTATGGCAGAGGAAAAGAGGAAAAAAAGTACCATTTTGTTTATTTCTCTTATGGCAGAGGAATAGAGGAAAAAAAGTACCATTTTGTTTATTTCTCTTATGGCAGAGGAAAAGAGGAAAAGAGGAAAAGAGGAAAAGAGGAAAAGAGGAAAAGAGGAAAAGAGGAAAAGAGGAAAAGAGGAAAAGAGTACCATTTTGTTTATTTCTCTTATGGCAGAGGAAAAGAGGAAAAGAGGAAAAGAGGAAAAAAGTACCATTTTGTTTATTTCTCTTATGGCAGAGGAAAAGAGGAAAAGAGGAAAAGAGGAAAAAAGTACCATTTTGTTTATTTCTCTTATGGCAGAGGAAAAGAGGAAAAGAGGAAAAGAGGAAAAAAGTACCATTTTGTTTATTTCTCTTATGGCAGAGGAAAAGAGGAAAAAAGTACCATTTTGTTTATTTCTCTTATGGCAGAGGAAAAGAGGAAAAAAGTACCATTTTGTTTATTTCTCTTATGGCAGAGGAAAAGAGGAAAAAAGTACCATTTTGTTTATTTCTCTTATGGCAGAGGAAAAGAGGAAAAAAGTACCATTTTGTTTATTTCTCTTATGGCAGAGGAAAAGAGGAAAAGAGGAAAAGAGGAAAAAAGTACCATTTTGTTTATTTCTCTTATGGCAGAGGAAAAGAGGAAAAGAGGAAAAGAGGAAAAAAGTACCATTTTGTTTATTTCTCTTATGGCAGAGGAAAAGAGGAAAAGAGGAAAAGAGGAAAAAAGTACCATTTTGTTTATTTCTCTTATGGCAGAGGAAAAGAGGAAAAGAGGAAAAGAGGAAAAAAGTACCATTTTGTTTATTTCTCTTATGGCAGAGGAAAAGAGGAAAAAAGTACCATTTTGTTTATTTCTCTTATGGCAGAGGAAAAGAGGAAAAAAGTACCATTTTGTTTATTTCTCTTATGGCAGAGGAAAAGAGGAAAAAAGTACCATTTTGTTTATTTCTCTTATGGCAGAGGAAAAGAGGAAAAAAGTACCATTTTGTTTATTTCTCTTATGGCAGAGGAAAAGAGGAAAAGAGGAAAAGAGGAAAAAAGTACCATTTTGTTTATTTCTCTTATGGCAGAGGAAAAGAGGAAAAGAGGAAAAAAAGTACCATTTTGTTTATTTCTCTTATGGCAGAGGAAAAGAGGAAAAGAGGAAAAAAAGTACCATTTTGTTTATTTCTCTTATGGCAGAGGAAAAGAGGAAAAGAGGAAAAAAAGTACCATTTTGTTTATTTCTCTTATGGCAGAGGAAAAGAGGAAAAGAGGAAAAGAGGAAAAGAGGAAAAGAGGAAAAGAGGAAAAAAAGTACCATTTTGTTTATTTCTCTTATGGCAGAGGAAAAGAGGAAAAGAGGAAAAGAGGAAAAGAGGAAAAAAAGTACCATTTTGTTTATTTCTCTTATGGCAGAGGAAAAGAGGAAAAGAGGAAAAGAGGAAAAGAGGAAAAGAGGAAAAGAGGAAAAGAGGAAAAAAAGTACCATTTTGTTTATTTCTCTTATGGCAGAGGAAAAGAGGAAAAAAAGTACCATTTTGTTTATTTCTCTTATGGCAGAGGAAAAGAGGAAAAAAAGTACCATTTTGTTTATTTCTCTTATGGCAGAGGAAAAGAGGAAAAGAGGAAAAGAGGAAAAGAGGAAAAGAGGAAAAGAGGAAAAGAGGAAAAGAGGAAAAGAGGAAAAGAGGAAAAGAGTACCATTTTGTTTATTTCTCTTATGGCAGAGGAAAAGAGGAAAAGAGGAAAAGAGGAAAAAAGTACCATTTTGTTTATTTCTCTTATGGCAGAGGAAAAGAGGAAAAGAGGAAAAGAGGAAAAAAGTACCATTTTGTTTATTTCTCTTATGGCAGAGGAAAAGAGGAAAAAAGTACCATTTTGTTTATTTCTCTTATGGCAGAGGAAAAGAGGAAAAAAGTACCATTTTGTTTATTTCTCTTATGGCAGAGGAAAAGAGGAAAAAAGTACCATTTTGTTTATTTCTCTTATGGCAGAGGAAAAGAGGAAAAAAGTACCATTTTGTTTATTTCTCTTATGGCAGAGGAAAAGAGGAAAAAAGTACCATTTTGTTTATTTCTCTTGGAAAAGAGGAAAAGAGGAAAAAAGTACCATTTTGTTTATTTCTCTTATGGCAGAGGAAAAGAGGAAAAGAGGAAAAGAGGAAAAAAGTACCATTTTGTTTATTTCTCTTATGGCAGAGGAAAAGAGGAAAAGAGGAAAAAAGTACCATTTTGTTTATTTCTCTTATGGCAGAGGAAAAGAGGAAAAGAGGAAAAGAGGAAAAGAGGAAAAGAGGAAAAGAGGAAAAGAGGAAAAGAGGAAAAGAGGAAAAGAGGAAAAGAGGAAAAGAGGAAAAGAGGAAAAGAGGAAAAGAGGAAAAGAGGAAAAGAGGAAAAGAGGAAAAGAGGAAAAAAAGTACCATTTTGTTTATTTCTCTTATGGCAGAGGAAAAGAGGAAAAGAGGAAAAAAAGTACCATTTTGTTTATTTCTCTTATGGCAGAGGAAAAGAGGAAAAGAGGAAAAGAGGAAAAGAGGAAAAGAGGAAAAAAAGTACCATTTTGTTTATTTCTCTTATGGCAGAGGAAAAGAGGAAAAGAGGAAAAGAGGAAAAGAGGAAAAAAAGTACCATTTTGTTTATTTCTCTTATGGCAGAGGAAAAGAGGAAAAGAGGAAAAGAGGAAAAGAGGAAAAGAGGAAAAGAGGAAAAGAGGAAAAGAGGAAAAGAGGAAAAGAGGAAAAGAGGAAAAAAAGTACCATTTTGTTTATTTCTCTTATGGCAGAGGAAAAGAGGAAAAGAGGAAAAGAGGAAAAAAAGTACCATTTTGTTTATTTCTCTTATGGCAGAGGAAAAGAGGAAAAGAGGAAAAAAAGTACCATTTTGTTTATTTCTCTTATGGCAGAGGAAAAGAGGAAAAGAGGAAAAAAAGTACCATTTTGTTTATTTCTCTTATGGCAGAGGAAAAGAGGAAAAGAGGAAAAAAAGTACCATTTTGTTTATTTCTCTTATGGCAGAGGAAAAGAGGAAAAGAGGAAAAAAAGTACCATTTTGTTTATTTCTCTTATGGCAGAGGAAAAGAGGAAAAGAGGAAAAAAAGTACCATTTTGTTTATTTCTCTTATGGCAGAGGAAAAGAGGAAAAGAGGAAAAGAGGAAAAGAGGAAAAGAGGAAAAGAGGAAAAGAGGAAAAAAAGTACCATTTTGTTTATTTCTCTTATGGCAGAGGAAAAGAGGAAAAGAGGAAAAGAGGAAAAGAGGAAAAAAAGTACCATTTTGTTTATTTCTCTTATGGCAGAGGAAAAGAGGAAAAGAGGAAAAGAGGAAAAGAGGAAAAGAGGAAAAGAGGAAAAGAGGAAAAGAGGAAAAGAGGAAAAGAGGAAAAGAGGAAAAGAGGAAAAGAGGAAAAGAGGAAAAAAAGTACCATTTTGTTTATTTCTCTTATGGCTGAGGAAAAGAGGAAAAGAGGAAAAAAAGTACCATTTTGTTTATTTCTCTTATTGCAGAGGAAAAGAGGAAAAGAGGAAAAGAGGAAAAGAGGAAAAAAAGTACCATTTTGTTTATTTCTCTTATGGCAGAGGAAAAGAGGAAAAGAGGAAAAGAGGAAAAGAGGAAAAAAAGTACCATTTTGTTTATTTCTCTTATGGCAGAGGAAAAGAGGAAAAGAGGAAAAGAGGAAAAGAGGAAAAGAGGAAAAGAGGAAAAGAGGAAAAAAAGTACCATTTTGTTTATTTCTCTTATGGCAGAGGAAAAGAGGAAAAGAGGAAAAAAAGTACCATTTTGTTTATTTCTCTTATGGCAGAGGAAAAGAGGAAAAGAGGAAAAGAGGAAAAGAGGAAAAAAAGTACCATTTTGTTTATTTCTCTTATGGCAGAGGAAAAGAGGAAAAGAGGAAAAGAGGAAAAGAGGAAAAAAAGTACCATTTTGTTTATTTCTCTTATGGCAGAGGAAAAGAGGAAAAGAGGAAAAGAGGAAAAGAGGAAAAGAGGAAAAGAGGAAAAGAGGAAAAAAAGTACCATTTTGTTTATTTCTCTTATGGCAGAGGAAAAGAGGAAAAAAAGTACCATTTTGTTTATTTCTCTTATGGCAGAGGAAAAGAGGAAAAAAAGTACCATTTTGTTTATTTCTCTTATGGCAGAGGAAAAGAGGAAAAGAGGAAAAGAGGAAAAGAGGAAAAGAGGAAAAGAGGAAAAGAGGAAAAGAGGAAAAGAGGAAAAGAGGAAAAGAGGAAAAGAGGAAAAGAGGAAAAGAGGAAAAGAGGAAAAGAGTACCATTTTGTTTATTTCTCTTATGGCAGAGGAAAAGAGGAAAAGAGGAAAAGAGGAAAAAAGTACCATTTTGTTTATTTCTCTTATGGCAGAGGAAAAGAGGAAAAGAGGAAAAGAGGAAAAAAGTACCATTTTGTTTATTTCTCTTATGGCAGAGGAAAAGAGGAAAAAAGTACCATTTTGTTTATTTCTCTTATGGCAGAGGAAAAGAGGAAAAAAGTACCATTTTGTTTATTTCTCTTATGGCAGAGGAAAAGAGGAAAAGAGGAAAAGAGGAAAAAAGTACCATTTTGTTTATTTCTCTTATGGCAGAGGAAAAGAGGAAAAGAGGAAAAGAGGAAAAAAGTACCATTTTGTTTATTTCTCTTATGGCAGAGGAAAAGAGGAAAAGAGGAAAAGAGGAAAAAAGTACCATTTTGTTTATTTCTCTTATGGCAGAGGAAAAGAGGAAAAGAGGAAAAGAGGAAAAAAGTACCATTTTGTTTATTTCTCTTATGGCAGAGGAAAAGAGGAAAAGAGGAAAAGAGGAAAAAAGTACCATTTTGTTTATTTCTCTTATGGCAGAGGAAAAGAGGAAAAGAGGAAAAGAGGAAAAAAGTACCATTTTGTTTATTTCTCTTATGGCAGAGGAAAAGAGGAAAAGAGGAAAAGAGGAAAAAAGTACCATTTTGTTTATTTCTCTTATGGCAGAGGAAAAGAGGAAAAGAGGAAAAGAGGAAAAAAGTACCATTTTGTTTATTTCAAGAGGAAAAGAGGAAAAGAGGAAAAAAGTACCATTTTGTTTATTTCTCGAGGAAAAGAGGAAAAGAGGAAAAAAGTACCATTTTGTTTATTTCAAGAGGAAAAGAGGAAAAGAGGAAAAAAGTACCATTTTGTTTATTTCTCGAGGAAAAGAGGAAAAGAGGAAAAAAGTACCATTTTGTTTATTTCTCGAGGAAAAGAGGAAAAAAGTACCATTTTGTTTATTTCTCGAGGAAAAGAGGAAAAGAGTACCATTTTGTTTATTTCTCGAGGAAAAGAGGAAAAGAGGAAAAAAGTACCATTTTGTTTATTTCTCTTATGGCAGAGGAAAAGAGGAAAAGAGGAAAAGAGGAAAAAAGTACCATTTTGTTTATTTCTCGAGGAAAAGAGGAAAAAAGTACCATTTTGTTTATTTCTCGAGGAAAAGAGGAAAAAAGTACCATTTTGTTTATTTCTCGAGGAAAAGAGGAAAAAAGTACCATTTTGTTTATTTCTCGAGGAAAAGAGGAAAAAAGTACCATTTTGTTTATTTCTCGAGGAAAAGAGGAAAAAAGTACCATTTTGTTTATTTCTCGAGGAAAAGAGGAAAAAAGTACCATTTTGTTTATTTCTCGAGGAAAAGAGGAAAAAAGTACCATTTTGTTTATTTCTCGAGGAAAAGAGGAAAAAAGTACCATTTTGTTTATTTCTCGAGGAAAAGAGGAAAAAAGTACCATTTTGTTTATTTCTCGAGGAAAAGAGGAAAAAAGTACCATTTTGTTTATTTCTCGAGGAAAAGAGGAAAAAAGTACCATTTTGTTTATTTCTCGAGGAAAAGAGGAAAAAAGTACCATTTTGTTTATTTCTCGAGGAAAAGAGGAAAAAAGTACCATTTTGTTTATTTCTCGAGGAAAAGAGGAAAAAAGTACCATTTTGTTTATTTCTCGAGGAAAAGAGGAAAAAAGTACCATTTTGTTTATTTCTCGAGGAAAAGAGGAAAAAAGTACCATTTTGTTTATTTCTCGAGGAAAAGAGGAAAAAAGTACCATTTTGTTTATTTCTCGAGGAAAAGAGGAAAAAAGTACCATTTTGTTTATTTCTCGAGGAAAAGAGGAAAAAAGTACCATTTTGTTTATTTCTCGAGGAAAAGAGGAAAAAAGTACCATTTTGTTTATTTCTCGAGGAAAAGAGGAAAAAAGTACCATTTTGTTTATTTCTCGAGGAAAAGAGGAAAAAAGTACCATTTTGTTTATTTCTCGAGGAAAAGAGGAAAAGAGGAAAAAAGTACCATTTTGTTTATTTCTCGAGGAAAAGAGGAAAAGAGGAAAAAAGTACCATTTTGTTTATTTCTCGAGGAAAAGAGGAAAAGAGGAAAAAAGTACCATTTTGTTTATTTCTCGAGGAAAAGAGGAAAAGAGGAAAAAAGTACCATTTTGTTTATTTCTCGAGGAAAAGAGGAAAAGAGGAAAAAAGTACCATTTTGTTTATTTCTCGAGGAAAAGAGGAAAAGAGGAAAAGAGGAAAAGAGGAAAAAAGTACCATTTTGTTTATTTCTCGAGGAAAAGAGGAAAAGAGGAAAAAAGTACCATTTTGTTTATTTCTCGAGGAAAAGAGGAAAAGAGGAAAAGAGGAAAAGAGGAAAAGAGTACCATTTTGTTTATTTCTCGAGGAAAAGAGGAAAAAAGTACCATTTTGTTTATTTCTAGAGGAAAAGAGGAAAAGAGGAAAAGAGGAAAAGAGGAAAAGAGGAAAAGAGGAAAAGAGGAAAAGAGGAAAAGAGGAAAAGAGGAAAAGAGGAAAAGAGGAAAAGAGGAAAAGAGGAAAAGAGGAAAAGAGGAAAAGAGGAAAAGAGGAAAAGAGGAAAAGAGGAAAAGAGGAAAAGAGGAAAAGAGGAAAAGAGGAAAAGAGGAAAAGAGGAAAAGAGGAAAAGAGGAAAAGAGGAAAAGAGGAAAAGAGGAAAAGAGGAAAAGAGGAAAAGAGGAAAAGAGGAAAAGAGGAAAAGAGGAAAAGAGGAAAAGAGGAAAAGAGGAAAAGAGGAAAAGAGGAAAAGAGGAAAAGAGGAAAAGAGGAAAAGAGGAAAAGAGGAAAAGAGGAAAAGAGGAAAAGAGGAAAAGAGGAAAAGAGGAAAAGAGGAAAAGAGGAAAAGAGGAAAAAAGTACCATTTTGTTTATTTCTCGAGGAAAAGAGGAAAAGAGGAAAAGAGGAAAAGAGGAAAAGAGGAAAAGAGGAAAAGAGGAAAAGAGGAAAAGAGGAAAAGAGGAAAAGAGGAAAAGAGGAAAAGAGGAAAAGAGGAAAAGAGGAAAAGAGGAAAAGAGGAAAAGAGGAAAAGAGGAAAAGAGGAGTACCATTTTGTTTATTTCTCTTATGGCAGAGGAAAAGAGGAAAAGAGGAAAAGAGGAAAAAAAGTACCATTTTGTTTATTTGGAAAAGAGGAAAAAAAGTACCATTTTGTTTATTTGGAAAAGAGGAAAAAAAAGTACCATTTTGTTTATTTGGAAAAGAGGAAAAAAAGTACCATTTTGTTTATTTGGAAAAGAGGAAAAGAGGAAAAGAGGAAAAAAGTACCATTTTGTTTATTTGGAAAAGAGGAAAAAAAGTACCATTTTGTTTATTTCTCTTATTGCAGAGGAATAGAGGAATAAAGGGAAAAAAAAGTACCATTTTGTTTATTTCTCTTATTGCAGAAAAATGTATCATATGGTATATTAAAAAGAAAAGCCGTAAAAAGACAAAAAAAAATAAAAAAACAGAATATTGCTTTATAAAATAAATATATTTACACAAACATTTTTTTTATATTTTAACAGTATTATAGCAAATAACAGATAAATAATCATATATTAGGGATTAGTATAAAGCTCAATTGTGAGGCAAAACTCAGTGTTCAAGTGATCCAAGAAACCAAATGAAAATGTCCCTGCCAAATTTGATAATTTTTAGAACTCTGCCCCATAAATTACCTTAACATAACCCCATTGTCTTCTGGTAAAAGAATGAATGCCCCATGTCACATTTTTCCAGCTTCAAACCTTTGAATAAACACATTGTGAGAGTTAATTTTAACATCACAACTACTTTTTGAACAGTAAGTTGTCGATTCAAAATGCTTTTAAACAACCCATCGAAAAGTGCGTCAAATATAGTGGTGTTTATAAAATACAGGTGAAAATATTAAACACACACACTGGAGTGCAAGAACTACACACTAGATGGCAATGTGCATTTCCCAAACCATAAAGCAAGCATCAAAGTATGAAAGTTCTATGCAAACAGCAAATTGACATAATAACCAAGAGCATAAGCACTGCAGCATTTACACCAGTGGTCCAACATTTTTGGCACCAGGGACAGTTTCCACTGAACTTCAACAGTAACAATTACGTACCAACAGGTCCCTGGAGTGCATGCTGTCCAGCTCTGTGGAGTCCTGTCTTACAGCCCAGCCTCATCACAGTCGCCAGCCGTGCTGTGTGGTTTGGTACAAAGGTAACAGGGATATGAGCAGTGGTGTATCTTGATTTTGTGCTGCCCTAGGCAGACAAAATCCGGGCACCCCCCTACCCAAGCTTCACACCCACGTTACACACCTATGACATGCCCCATCACCTCCATCACACACTCCCGTCACACACAGTCACACACTCCTACTCCCGTCACACACAGTCACACACTCCTACTCCCGTCACACACAGTCACACACTCCTACTCCCGTCACACACAGTCACACACTCCTACTCCCGTCACACACAGTCACACACTCCTACTCCCGTCACACACAGTCACACACTCCTACTCCCGTCACACACAGTCACACACTCCTACTCCCGTCACACACAGTCACACACTCCTACTCCCGTCACACACTCTCACACTCCTACTCCCGTCACACACTCTCACACTCCTACTCCCGTCACACACTCTCACACTCCTACTCCCGTCACACACAGTCTCTCTCACACTCCTACTCCCGTCACACACAGTCTCTCTCACACTCCTACTCCCGTCACACACAGTCTCTCTCACACTCCGCCTCCCGTCACACACAGTCTCACACTCCGCCTCCCGTCACACACAGTCTCACACTCCGCCTCCCGTCACACACAGTCTCACACTCCGCCTCCCGTCACACACAGTCTCACACTCCGCCTCCCGTCACACACAGTCTCACACTCCGCTTCCCGTCACACACAGTCTCACACTCCGCTTCCCGTCACACACAGTCTCACACTCCGCTTCCCATCACACACAGTCTCACACTCCGCTTCCCATCACACACAGTCTCACACTCCGCTTCCCATCACACACAGTCTCACACTCCGCCTCCCATCACACACAGTCTCACACTCCGCCTCCCATCACACACAGTCTCACACTCCGCCTCCCATCACACTCCGCCTCCCATCACACACAGTCTCACACTCCGCTTCCCATCACACACAGTCTCACACTCCGCTTCCCGTCACACACAGTCTCACACTCCGCCTCCCGTCACACACAGTCTCACACTCCGCCTCCCGTCACACACAGTCTCACACTCCGCTTCCCGTCACACACAGTCTCACACTCCGCTTCCCATCACACACAGTCTCACACTCCGCTTCCCATCACACACAGTCTCACACTCCGCTTCCCATCACACACAGTCTCACACTCCGCTTCCCATCACACACAGTCTCACACTCCGCCTCCCATCACACACAGTCTCACACTCCGCCTCCCATCACACACAGTCTCACACTCCGCCTCCCATCACACTCCGCCTCCCATCACACACAGTCTCACACTCCGCCTCCCATCACACTCAGCCTCCCATCACACTCAGCCTCCCATCACACTCAGCCTCCCATCACACTCAGCCTCCCATCACACTCAGCCTCCCATCACACTCAGCCTCCCATCACACTCAGCCTCCCATCACACTCAGCCTCCCATCACACTCAGCCTCCCATCACACACACTCTTCCATCACACACACTCTTCCATCACACACACTCTTCCATCACACTCAGTCACACACACTGACTCCCATCACACACACTCTGACACCCATCACACTCAGCCAAACACTAACTCCCACCACACTGTCACACACTGTCTCCTATCACACTCAGTCACACACAGCCTCACATCACACACAGACTCCCATCACACACTCACTCACAACCACCGTTTTCATTTTTCCATTTGAATCAGCTTACCTTCTGCTGTACTCTGACAGGCAGGGGGCGGAGACTTTACACTGGCACGTGTGACGGGGAACGAAGGGAGGGGAAGTGAGGGAGCCCCAAGCATGACAAGCAGCACCGGGTGAGGGGAAGACTGAAAGGAGCGGTGGGGGTGGGAAGGGGAGGGGGTAGGAAGGTAAGAGAGAGGGAGGGGAGGGGAGGGAACAACTTTTAACAAAACGGAGAAGAAAGTAAAAATCTTCGCCGCACCAGAAGTGTTTAAAGCACCAGTGTGCTTTAACAACCTCTGGGAAAGTGCCGCCCTAAACAAGGCGCCGCCCTAGGCGAGCGCCTTGTTTGCCTCGCGGTACATACACTACTGGATATGAGGTCATTCATACCCCACCCACCAGGGTAGGAGGGTCCTGGGCTGCGCTGAGGGTGAGGTGCTTGCACTCTGCCACGCTTCATATAGTTACCAGCTAGAGGGGGGTGCAGAACGCTTCCCTTACAACACACGGCCAGGCTGAACAGAGGCCGCGGTCCGGGGACCCCTAGTTAACACTATACCTTTCTTTGATGTGCAATGTCCCCTAAAATCGCAAAGAAATGTGTGAACTGTTTTTCCAGTGGGAAAATGTTAATCCAGATACCTAAAACAAACAAAAAAAAAAAAAAAACTCCAAATTTAGCCATTTGCCAAAAATAAATGAAAATTAAGATTCATATAGATCCTGTATGAGGCGTTCAAGTCATTCTATGGTTTTATAGGTGCGACATACTAGAGTTGACTGAATAATTTTTATGGTGCGCCTCAAGTCCTGAAAAAGGTTGGTCCCAGCCAGACTGCCACATGTGCACTAGTAAATACACAATGCTCGGCACTCAAGTTGGTGAGGTGTCTTAAGCCACCTGTTCCTGTAATTAGTGCACAAGTGGCATTGCACTGGGTGTGGCCATGAGAAGTTACACCCAGTATCAGTTCTGGGTAGGCAAGAGCTCAGTCTTGCATTGTCACAGGGTTGCCACCCAGCATTTTACAGCAGGCTGGCAAAATAAGTTGCCTTGAGCCCAACATTAATTGACCATGCTATAACCTAGATTTCTTTTTTTAAGGAGGCAACCCTAGTAAACACCTCCTCAGAGGACTGGTCTGTGGATAGCTATGACAGAAATGTAAAGCCTTGAGTATATCATGCAGTTGCATTCTCAAACAATGCATATATACTATATAGACAGACACATAAGCATATTATATTTACTTCTATGCATAGACACACACTACCCACACACACACGTCTTTGGGTCATCCATTAATTCTATTAATATCACATTTCTGACCAACAGAATTGGCAGCAACGCTCTGACAAAACCGGGATGGAAATTCCTGTATTGTTTGATGCCCCTCACCATAAACTCCTACTACTGTCCACAAGTCTTTTGTAGTTTAGCAAATCTAATAGAACATAGCATGATCTTGTTCAGTCCGGACCCTTTTGCAGAATATTGTAATCAGTGTTTGAAGGCAGGTATTTAATAAAAAAAAAAAAAACTGCACACCATTTTGATGGCTAGAGGGTAGCAAAGTGTCAAATCAGGCACTTGTTTTGTTTAATTAAAGGATTGCATCAATTGTAGGCATTTTATATAGTAATGCTTTAAAGAATACAAATAGAGTACCTTATGTACCCCATAGCTCCAGGAAGCAGACATTTTGTTTAGAAACTTGGGTCAGATATTTCTTCAGCTGAACCAAGGCGTGTGGGGGTCTGACCCAGGATTGTAAATAAGATGTCTGCCCTTTGAGAGAATATGGAGAAAAGGCTCAATAATGAAATTTGTATTTTTTCCATTAAATATTTTCTATAGAAGTCACACTTTATACAATCTTTCAATTAAACAATTTTTTTTGCTACAGTTTTCCTTTTTAAAAGGAGAGCAAGCATAAGATTAAATCAGCATAAGTGATCTTTAAAGATCAGGGCCTTTACAGAAATGGCACTGCTAGTTAGCAGCTGCATTAAGAAACAGGTTGCAAGTTTGAGATAATCCAACAACGCCATTCGTGTCAGAATAAAACCAAATTTCAGAACAAAGACAAGTTTGCATAGACTTTATTTATAATAACATACAAAAAGATAAGTAATATTATGTAGTTCAGTTAGAGATACAGAGTGTCCAGTGCACATTAAGCCAAGTCTGACATACAAACAATGGTTTAAGTTATGTAAAATAGCTTATATTTGTATTTAATGCATTTTTAAGAGATGGTCAGGCATAAATATCTGACTGGTACAATAGTACATGTAAAACAAATCAGATAAGTGCAACAGCATTTTCTAGGCACTGGCCTGCATATTAAATGAACACTCATTGTTTCATGTCAGTCTCCACATTACTCAACAGAAAGGAAGAAATGCAACAAATTTTTAAAAAACCCCACACTTTTTTAGAAGAAAAAAAAAAAAAAAAAAGTTAGCTGAACAGACCAACTTCCAGAAACTCATTAATGAAACAGCACTGGCTAGTTTACTACAGTTCAAAGTACTTTAACAATGACAAGCCAAGCATCAACTGCAGTCACGATTTACAGGGTTTAAAGAGAAAAAAACCCAACACAAAGAAACCACTAAGTGTGATGAAGAGCCCAGAACTTGAAAGATACAATGCCTCTACAGTGGCATTTTGGCTTCTCACAACACTGATTAGTAGTTTGAGCTACAGTGCTGCAAAATGGAGAGCAGAAGTGCTTTCCAGGCTGTTAACACTAAACCTAATATGTCTATCAAGGTATGGAAACACTATCACTCCATAAGGGAAGCCAATTTGAGGAGTGATAGTCCTGTTATACAATGACCATGTGTGGTCATCATGCATTAGGGTTGGGTTCTGATCGGTCCACAATGTTGAAGTCTGGTACCTGGTAAGAAAGAAAGTTGGTTTGTAGTAGTACACAGTAACTTCAAAGAGGGTGTACTCACTTATCCTGTAACAAGTGGTCTGTTGAGTTACTAGCAAGCTGTACATGGATAATTAAAATTCATATACCACAAGTTAATTTTAACAACTACTTGAAGATGAAGGTTGGAAACAAGAGTGGAAATTGGCTCTAGGTGGTTATTATGGCAACATGAAATTGTTCATACTTAAAAACCAACCATTAGGTTGTTGAATTTACACTGCCTACATTTTGCGCAAAAAAAAAAAAATTTTTATATATATATATATATATATATATATATAGTAACCTATAAAGACTCAGAGGTCATCCTTCCCTTTAAGCATATCTACACGTTATACATGCGCTGAGCTAGAGAAAAGCGCACCAGTACTAGAGGGAAATGCAGAGCCAATGCCAACTTATGACCAGTCGTAAGGCATGCTGCAACAGTACCACTTTACACATAGCCAATGAAAAGATATCACTACATGAGATTGCAATGTGAAGCCCTCACTATGTGTGGTACCATAACGTAGAAACATAGAATGTGTCGGCAGATAAGAACCATTCGGTCCATCTAGTCTGCCCAATAAAAAGCAAGATTTCCACCAAATAGAATTCTTTACAATAGATGTTATTGGTACTATTCATTAAATTACAAAGTATGTGAATACAAGGGCTTTTGGTTTCTGGCATCCATACATTTTACCTTGAAGCATTGGTTGAGTGTTGCTATAGGAGGCGATTAACCCATTACATAGGGTACATTAATTGAAAGATGTGAATTTGTGCTAGCAGTATAAACGTGTGCATTATGCCCAATTGTGAAATCCTGGAGGGGTGCTTGAATTGGCATACTGCAAGCGTGATCAGCAGAGTGCACTGGAAAGCATCTACCATCTTACAGTTCAGAGGAGATTACTGTATTCAGATAAGATAACCCAGATGTGCAGAGTGACATGTCAAGATTTAGCTCTGTGTTTCTTCCGCCTGGCTAGGTGTGTCAGACCCATCACCTTGTCTCTCATGCTGACACCCAGTCAACTCCGGGTAAAAGGGACCTACCAGCCAGTTAAGTGGGGTATTGTTGACAGAGAAGTCGGCAACGATATCTATGACACTGTATTTTCTGAGGTGTCGGACGTTGGTGGAGATGTAGTCATAGACTTGTTGGGCAGATGGCAAGTGGGATTTCTGGTACACGGATATGGCATCTGCAGCTATTTGTTTACGCTTTGCTTGGAAAGTTTGAAAAATGCCCTGGCCAAGGCGCATGAGGGAAAGTCTTTCTGCACCTCGAGCAGTTACCTGTGAAAGAACCATAGTTACCGAGATATTACAAACAGTGCAATGCATATAGCACAGTATTCACAGCTACCTGCAACTAGTTTAGTGGCCAACATATGTGAAAAGGAGAAAATCCTGCTTACATCACATTCCCCATCATTTTCTTTATCGCCTGCCAATCTGCTGAAGAGCCACTTGTTTGCATCATTCACGTTTACTGTAAGTTCAGTCTAGAAAGAAAAATATACAAGAAGTTATACATAGGCCGTGTGGTTTCCCCATGCATAAACAAATGCAGTAAAAGCATGCTGGCATACTGCAACTTAAAGGACATGGCTCCCAATTCTCTTTCCAACCATATCAAATTATTGAATCCAAATATTGGCATCTAAAGAAAGCCCTCCATATCCCAAAAAAAAAAAAAAAAAAAAAAAAAAAAAAGTAGGTACAGTAAGGAAATTTAAAGCTACCCACTTACAAGATGTTCTATTCAAAAGCATGCTGGCCAATGGTCCAGTTATGAAGTTGAATAGTTGCTTGCATTTCCATAGCAATATCTTTACTGTAGCTGGTTACAGCAGACAAGTTTGACATTAGCGGCAATTTGACGACCCCCCCCCAAAGTTTTACACACTGCTCAAGAGAGCAATCACTGTTCAGTCCATTGCATAACCCCTTAAGGGGTGTTTAACGCTAATTCTATTCTTGTTTAACCCTTTCAGGACCAGGGATTTTCCTGTGCCAAAGACCAGAGCAATTTTTGATGTGGCTGTTGAAACATCATTTCTGTCATTTAATTCACTCATCCAAGTTATTATACTTTTTTTGTTTAAAGGACAGAGCTTGCTTCTTTTGATACCCTATACATAAAAATCTACAATTTAGTATTAATAATTGCATAAAGGGGGAAAAAAAAAAAAAAAAAAAAAGTTTCCCCATAAAAAGCTACACAGCTACTGCAACACTAACCCACTTACCCCAACTAATAAACAAAAAATAAATTTGTTCCCAAACTTCCTGATTTCAGAGCCATAAGAATCACAGAACAGGCATGCAGGGGGTAACTAATTAAAATGACTACAATAGTTTTTTTTTTTTTAAAGTAGAAAAAAACAAAATGAGGGCCAAAGAGGAAGGAAACTGATCAGCAAAGAAAGGGTTAACTTATTTTTTTTTTTTTACTGGAAATGATCTTTATTTCTAGGTCACTCTGCTTCACTATAAGCCGACAAAGCACAGGGAGTGAATTAAAGTCAAAGTCAACATGCGAGGTATAGTCCTGGACCAGCTGGCGGTGCGCACTGCCAGCTAGACTGCATGACGACTTAACATAGAATGTGTAGGCAGATAAGAACCAGTCAGTCCATCTAGTGTGCCCACTTTTCCCAATCTTATTTCTAGGATAGCCTTGTGCCTATCCCACACATGCTTAAAACCCTTACCTCTACCACTTCCACTGGAAGGCTATTCCATACATCCACTACCCTCTCAGTAAAGTAATACTTCCTGATATTACTTTTAAATCGTTGCCCCTCTAATTTAAGACTATGTCCTCTAGTTGTGGTAGTTTTTCTTCTTTTAAATATACTCTTCCTATACTGTGTTGATTCCCTTTATGTATTTAAATGTTTCTATCATATCCCCCCTGTTACGTCTTTCCTCCAAGCTATACATGTTAAGATGCTTTAACCTTTCTTGGTAAGTTTTATCCTTCAACCCATGAACCAGTTTAGTAGCCCTTCTCTGAACTCTCTCCAAAGTATCAATATCCATCTGGAGATACGGTCTCCAGTACTGCGTACAATACTCCAAGTGAGGTCTCACCAGTGCTCTGTACAATGGCATGAGCACGTCCCTCTTCCTACTGCTAATACCTCTCCCTATGCAACCAAGCATTCTGCTAGCATTTCCTGCTGCTCTATTGCATTGCCTACCTACCTTCAAGTCCTCTGAAATTACTCCTAAATCCCTTTCCTCAGATGTTGAGGTTAGGACTGTACCAAATAGTCTATATTCTGCTTTTGGGTTTTTACGCCCAAGGTGCATAATCTTGCACTTGTCCACATTAAATGTCAGTTGCCACTGCTCTGACCATTTTTCTAGTTTAGCTAAATCATTTGCCATTGTTAAGATGCTTTAACCTTTCCTGGCAAGTTTTATCCTCCAACCCATGAACCAGTTTAGTAGCCCTTCTCTGAACTCTGTACTGCGTACAATACTCCAAGTGACGTCTCACCAATGCTCTATACAATGGCATGAGCACTTCCCTCTTTCTACTGCTAATACCTCTCCCTATGCAACCAAGGATTATGCTAGCATTTCCTGCTGCTCTATTACATTGCCTACCTACCTTTAAGTCCTCTGAACTAGTCATACGGTCGCTAATGCTATGGCTCTTATGACGAGTTAAACACACACACACTTACTTAAGATGCTGTTCCAGTGGAGCACATACTTTTGCTGTGGAGAGCAGTCATGTGTGCTCAACTGGGAATGTCATTGTCTTAGTCAGCTACAATGTTGAAGCAGCCAGATGTATGGAAAATAGAAGTTACTTAATTTGTGTGTTGAAGACCATATTTAAAAATTTACAGCCAAGAGCAGAACATTCCTTTGTTTTCCCATGTGATACATCAGCTTTGGAGTTTTACCTACAATATACATACACAATTTATTATGAATTTACACAATTGGGAACAACTATCACTTACAACAGTACTCTTCAGGCGATTAAATGCGTTAAGACCCCTGCTTTTGCCATCCTGGACACGTTCATAGACTGCACTTTTGGTTTTATCAGCTACGTCTGTAACACAATTGAGAACGCCATCTTTGGCACCAACTACTAGATTAGTAGCACTGGAAACCACCTTTGTGGAGGTAGGGAGAGGAAGAAAAAAAAAAAAAAAAAGTTAATACAGCAACTAATAGTGGTGAGGGCAATATGATCAAGTTTCCAATAGGTTTAGTGCTATGAATATTAATTGCCCAGTAGCACTTAGCAAGTCTTAAAATCAGGCATGAGTCTATTTTTGGTTAAAGTTAATAGAAGATAATATATTTTTCTCATCTGACCCCTACTATTATGCCCCCAACTTTGTTCTGTCAGCATAAACAGTTTGATAAAAAAAAAAACAAAAACAAATGAACACAGTATTTGGGAGTTTTACTGGAGGCCCATCAGCTTACCTTATCACTTGGCTGGTAAAGAAGAGGCAGTTTCTGTTCAACTTTATCCAGACCTAGGCAAGCTAGGTCATTGGCTACAGACACTGCAGACAAGAAAAAAAACTTCATTATTGTGCAACACTACCACCAACACAGGAAGCTAGCCAAGTACCAGATGCTGTGCATCATAAAAAACACTTATCAGTAATGTATTTGGTATACAAATTAAGAATGCATGTATAGTGCAGTATGAGACCTTAGAATTTACCCATACGTCAGTGCTAACTGATTGGATCACAATTATACATAACATTGGGTTTAGGACAACTGATATAACAGCAGTCACAAAAATAATCAGTAATTGCAGTGGGCATCATACAAGTAGAACTTACACTGAGGCCCCAGTTTCTGCAGGATTGGATCAGCACTGGCCATAGCCACAGAAGAGATCACCTTCACACTTTTTTCAGCCATATCACAAACTGACTTCAGGTACGGATGGTTGTCTTTGGTGTTTCCATAGACAGTAATGAATTTTTCATAAGTGGAGCTTACCAGAGGCAAGTTAATGATCCTGTTAAACACATTTTGCTAGAAAACAGAAAACATTACTCAGTGGTGCACTATAATTTAACCAGGAACATTACAGTCAGAAGACATACCCAAGAAAGCAGGAAGACACTGGTCACTTTCACCGTAAACCCTTCATGGATGTTAGAATGTACGTATATATCCTATCAAACTAGTGGGAGTTATCAGCTATAACTTCCACCACTCTGCCCATGTTGCTGCCATGATGTGAAGGCTTCAGCAGCACCCAAAGTGAGATCCCTGCTGCACAACTGCCTCTAAAGCAGTGGTTCTCAACCTGTCTTAATGACCAAGGACAAATATGGGTCCTGATGTTAGTCACAACCCAAGAATATAATTTCTGAAACATAAATGTGTTCAGTATTCCACAATTTACATATGCACTGTTCAAAATATAATAAACGCCAGGGCTTGTTCACAAAATGAATAGTGCAGTAATCACAGAGTAAGTGAAAATGAAAGTGCTATTTAGCTAAAGACCCCAAAAAATAAGAATCCATTGAAAAATACGAGACTAATAAGAACTAATGGAAAAGTTGGAGAGGTTTCTCAGGTGTCTCAAAGTCCGGGGGCAATAGGTAGACAAAGCAACGCTGAGGTCATGTCCAATGGGCATTTTGTGCCTATAATTTATCTTCAGCTGGAGCAGAACATAGAAGTCAATCACATAGATAGGTACGTTAAACACTCATTGTCATGCATCAGTTGCATCAAGGCCAAACTTCACTTGACCCATCTCAGCTTAATTTTGGAATTTTATCCTCAAAGTAAAAGCTTAAGTCTTGGCCGTTTCCTAATCCTGTAGGGGTTACTGGAAGAGACATCAGCGGCACTACCAAAACAATGTCATCCGTTCCTTGGCAGGCTTTTCAGCTTCAGATGGGGACTACACCATTGCTCATCCTCCCCAATCAAAAGTTAAGACTTTGACGAAGCAAAAGCACACATCCGCAAACCCACTCCACACCAGCTTGCGACCCAAAACACTGCTCTAAAAGTCAGTCAGCAACATTACACCCAGACAAAACCCAAGATCTAGGACTGGGTTAGTGTGATAAAGGTTGGGTTGCCCATTTCTAAACTCAGGAATTTTGATTTTTTTTTTTTTACAGTTTGTATTGTAATAGTGTAAAAACAGATCTTAAGTTAAAACATTTTATAAAGTTATAAGATGAAAATAATGGCATCTAAAGAAAACCCTTCTGATGCCAATTCTATTTAATGTGTGGGTGCATAAAGACAGAAAAAAACCCCCACAGCTAAACACCACAGAAAGGTTAAAACTGGTCATGTAACCAAAAGGTAAGACACGGCAAATATAGAATTCAGATCTTCCCATTGAGTGAACCAGACATGTGTATGATCACTCAAATCACTGACTAGACAGCTCAGAGGAAGTGTAGACTACCAGCCACCAAGTATGCACAAGCATCTCAGCAAAGACTGAAATGCTGATAACTAAAACTTCACATGACGGTGAATGCCTCCAACAGTAAGAAATGAGAGATCAGGTAGGATTAACCAATAGCCATTTAAAAAAAAAAATAAATAAATAAAGGTACATACATTAAACCCAGGGGTAATGATCAGCTGTAATCGCCAGAGTTAACCCTAACTTTATCCACAAACTCCCATAGTATAATCCCTACCATCATTCTAGCCGCTCAAAGTTCTTACCAATTGAGGCAGAAGGAATCACAGGAATTGTAATCTCCGTCTCAGACTTGGCCAAAATGCTATTGCATTTATTTGCGTGATTACACACATGCACAGTTCACTCAATGGTAAGATCTGAATTCCCAGAGGAAGTGCAAGAACACTGGTCATCAAGGGGTTAAATGAGGGAAATTTTCACAGTAAACAAAAAACCCACATCATGAAGAGGATAAATTAATGACCACACAAAAAGGGAGGTGAAAGAAACAACCCTTTAATGTTCATCACACTGAAAGTTTCTCCTTAAATTTATTAGGACAAAACAATCTGTGCTCAAACTTCCCATGGCCAGACAAAAGAAATATATTGTTCATAACCCAGATCCACCTCTATGGTGTTCCCTGTCGTAACAAGACATCCTGGAATTACCTAGACCACACATATGAGGTATTCCTCCATACAGCAAATGTGGTGTAAGAAGGGATGAGATATTATTGGACTAAGGCCATGGGATAACCAGCAGCTTTCTAACGTCTTGCTATTACACATCGCAGCTAGGTTAGGAATCAAGCAAGATATAATCCATTATCATCACCGCATATACAGCAGAACCTAGACACTTCATACCATTACCTGCTGCTGCTGCTGCTGACACCCGTCTGAAGCCATGGTACAAACCTAAAAGAGAAAATATATATATCAATCCAGTTTTATTAAACCACGGAAATGGAACATGAAACCAAATTCCCCAATACTGTGTGAACATCCAATCATTAGAACGCATTTCTCCCCATGTTGACACAACACTGACGCATCGCTTATGACAGGCAATAGGTGCCTATTAGACTCGCTCACCTCTACAACAATACCACACAGACGACTCAAGCAACGAATGACGCTATCCTAGACGTTTCGGGTTTTTATACCCCATAGACCACGCCCAGTCCTCACTAAGCACTGCCCTGAAAAGTTCCCGACGGTCAGCTGACTGGTATTCTAATTAGGTGATGTCACCGAGAGATCTACCCTCCTCTAGCATGAGAGTTAGCTAACAGGTGCCAGGGTTCAAGGCTTCTCGACCTCGCTGTGATTATAATTATTGCACAATTTAGTAATACGTGTAGCAGATTATAGAAGTGCAAATTTACTTATGATATAATTGTTTACTATAGAAGAATATACTGTGTATATTTAACACTTTCAAAAACAAAAAACAAGCTGTATTTAGTGGAAAATAAGAATCAAAGTATAATCAAGTATATTAGATTATTGCATTTTGTGGATAGAATAATTGCGTATGTGAGTGTCATTTTCTTTTACACTCTCACACATAGTAACTCATGTGTTGGTTGAACTTGTTGTGTTACTTGTTTAATCCTTTCATAACTGGTCCAAAGTTAGAGTGAAAAAGATGTGTACATATGTAAAAGGAAGCTAATAAATAACCATTCTAGTGCAAAATGTATATAGAAATTGGCACACTGTGTTTGTGTTGATTATGATTGTTCTCTTTTCTTTACATATGTGCTCCTTTTCGCAGACATTCTATGTTTTTGGGTATTGGAGAATGCTTTTTGAAGGCAGCTGTGTATAAGGGAATATTTTTACATATGTTTATTGGATTGGTGATATAAAGTTTATATTCCACAGACCAGACCATATGTTTGTTTAAGGAGACTCTTACATAAACATTGTTTTTACCGTGAATGTAAACAATAAAAAAATATCAAAAATGATCTATACATTGGGGGCTATTCACTAATAGGTCAGTTGAGGTCAGATGAACATTTCAGCTCACTAGTTTAGCTATACATTGTGCAGGGACAAACCTGGTGGGTTCACTTAGTGGGAGAAACAAACCAGGATAATCGAGTGGTGTATGTTGGTTTTGTGCTGCCCTAGGCATGACTAAATTAGGGCATTCCCCCCCCCTCCCGATCCACCTTGCACACCCAGGACATGCCCCAACTAGTGCTGTATTTACCGCGAGGCATCCTAGGCGGATGCCTGGGGCAGGAAATTTGGGGGGGGGGGGGGTGCCCCCAGCACTGGAAAACGAAAAAATTTAAAATTAAGAAATTTAAAAAAATATGGCCCTTTATAAAAAAAACGCGCTTGCAGGCTGAGACGGAGGTGAGAAGGGATCGCAAGATCCCCCTCACCTTCCCTCTGCCGGCAGGGTGCACAGGGAGGCGAACAGGCAACACAGAAAAACCTCTCTGCTGCCTGTTCGGCTTCCCGTGCAGTGTGACATGGAAATACCGACAGTCACGTCATACGCGCGCAGGGTCACGTGACTTGTCGGCACAATCGCCTGGGAGCCGAACAGGCAGCATGGAAGAGACCATTAAATTAAATTAGCAGGGGCATATTAAATGGCAAAAAACACTGGCATATTATTGGGAAAATTGGCAGGGGCATATTAAATGGCAAATAACCCTGGCATATTATTGGGCAAATTGGCAGGGGCATATTAAATGGCAAATAATACTGGCTTAATATTGGGCAAATTGGCTGGGGCATATTAAGTGGCAGAATAACACTGGCATATTATTGTGCAAATTGGCTGGGGAATATTAATGACAAAATAATACTGGCATAATATTGGGCAAATTGCCAGGGGCTGATTAAATGGCAAATACTGGCATATTATTGGGGAAATTGGCTGTGACTTATTAATGGCAAATAATACTGGCATATTATTGGGCAAATTGGCTGTGACTTATTAATGGCAAATAATACTGGCATATTATTGGGCAAATTGGCTGGGGCATATTAATGGAAAATGATACTGGCATATTATTGGGCAAATTAGCTGGGGAATATTAATGGCAAATAATATTGGCAATGTGTAATGGGGTGATGGAGGCATGTAAATGGGGTGATGGGGCATGTCCTTGGTGTGCAACGTGGGTTATGGGTCATGTCGTGGGTGTGTATCATGGGTAGGGGGGGTGCCCAAAATTTGTCTGCCTAGGGCAGCACAAAACCAAGATACACCACTGGCCCCAACACTCACATTGCAGGCCTTGCTCCAGTACCCCGAGGGGGAACTTTTGATCTCCCCAGCCAGCACCTCTAGCAGCAAACTTCTTTTTTTTTTTTAAATAAATAAATTAGGGTCAAAATGTGTTTGTGGTGTCTCCTGTTTTATGATATCACCTGTGGCTTGATATGCAAATGAACTGTTTTTCAATTGGAAAATTTGTCCCTAATTAACAAGCAAGTATATTTGAAACATTTTGGCTTACCTGCATAAGTGTGGTGACCCAGACAAAGCCCTGACGTCTGTTAACCCGAGTCTAACAATCAAAATATATGTCTGAGGAAGCCAGGTGTTTATAGCAAAATGCGTCAGATCTTTTTGAAAAACACTGCACTCCAAACGTACAAGCAATTGAATGTAAGAATCATTTGTTTTTGATGTGTCTTGCTATGGTTGATTCACATTTGGACAATTTATTTTACAATTAAATCATAATGCTTTATTAGATTTCTAGATATTTTATAGATAGTTTAGATAATAGTATAAAAAGCAATAAGTGCTCTCACCATATGATTTTAAAGTTTTAGTGGTGAGACCACTAATGGATATTGTATACTATTATCTAAAATATCTATAAAATATGTTTTATTAAAATGTAAGATATAAAATAGTTTAATATATGACTGGAACATGATACTGGATATGTCCTTTTCTGAGAACTCTTATGAAACATGGAAATTAACATAAATTGTAAAATCTAGAGCTGTGATGTCAAACCTATGACACAGGTCCCATACTTAGCACACTGTGACCTCTATGGTAGAACTCCCGGCATCTATTATGGAGGACCCAGTAAATGTTATGGCATTTGCAGATTTTAGAATTTTTAGTGTACAGTTTTTACAGAGTTGATTGGTGCAAGAGAAATTAGAGGAAGGGAAGGAGAGCAAGAATGAGCTGGGTGGCTGATACTGATGGGTAGAAATATACCTTGCTTCCTGCAGGAGTTTGGGCACTCAAGTTCCAAAATGTTTGCCATGACTGATCTAAAGGAATGAATACAACTGATTTGAACTTTTGAAGTGGTAAAATACTGAATTTTTTTAAACCATTTATCTATGAAGGATTGGTCCAAGGTTATAGTGTTCCTATGAACTGTCTCTATAATTATTAAAAAGCTAAACTCTTCATAGGGCTTCCAGTAATGAGATAACAAAGTTATTGTTTCCAGAAAAAAAGGGATGCACACCTTTTGGAATAGTAATAATTCATGACATTCCACATTAAAAGATTTCTTAAAATCTTTTGATAGTTGCAAGTCAATAATGGAGGTATAAGCATGTCCTTTTCCAAAGTTTATTTTTTTTGCATTACATTTATATTTCTTTGTTTTTAGACTATCTCTGGTTTCTTAAATAGGTACATAACTGAATTTACCTCTAGTTAAATGCCTAAAAGGTCAACTCAGTATACAACGATCTTCCCTGAAGTGGGTTGAGATTGGGCAAAATAGCCATTTTTTTGATATTTCTGAAATTTGGTATATCCAATTTCAGCCCGATATTAGTGTTTTTCAGCAATATTTGGTTCCGGGGATTTGGGCCCTACCAGTATTATATTGTGGGCTTGAAGCATTTCATTTTAGGGGTGGGGTTATATTTCTATAACTGAGGGCTGGGAGCCATTTGGCTCTCAGCCCTGTTTATTAATAGGGGTAAAAGAAAATTATTAGGGGTGCCACAGCTACTCTCCTTTTTTTGGGAGGACTTCGGCTCTTTTCACAATAGCTGAAGTCATGAGAAACATGAGACTCTATCCTCCCCATAAACCACTTAGTTTTGGTGCATTTCGGGCATGTTCCAGCTGCTTTCGGTTTCATTATGGAATCGGCTATGATATCCAAATTACTGACATATTTGGGGGCACATCGGGTCATACTGGGTAGCCTGACATTAAGGTCCCAATGTGCCCTGTATAACTGGGTTATACAGATCTGCAGCTCCCTGACAAGGTACCACTGATTGAGATTCACTATTCCAGCTGACCCCAGATATTAATTGCTATGACGGAGAGAGCTGGTTTTCTCCGCTGCAGTGGAGCAGCAGAACTCTTTGCCTGATTAAAACTGATTTTAAGGTTTATTCTCTCTTTAATAACACTGTACATTCAGTTACATATAAGTAGTAATTCTAGTGCAATGTTGTAAAAGTGGAGCAATCTGCCGGAACATTCCGTTGGTTTCTATAGTGATTGCTCCATTTATAGAATGCTGCCCATGAATTGTTCTTCTATCAACCTATACACAGCCACACATGAGTGCAATTCATATTGATTTTTACTAGTGACAACGAATATATGAATGTCTTGGGATTGAAAATAAATCCGGAGACTTTGAACAGTGATGCAACATTACCTTTGATTTGCACTCAACAAAATCATTGGTCCTCTACTATTTTTAGAAGTATGTAGTCTAAGTCTGAAGTTTTGTCCCTGTTGTGTTGTGGCAATGAAATAATATTGAAATGTTTGCACAAATAAAAACTTGACATTTTGCAAAACGTTCAAGTGTGATGTATCATATCGCTGTGCTGCCAAAACACAGCTTAGAAAATCTAGTTTACAAAGAGAGATTAGAATTGTTTCTCGGATAAGAATATAGAGAAAATGCAGCACTGGTTCATGTGTTCTTGTTGTGATGACATACCAATGTACATAACGCTGTAAATGCTTGTGTTTGTTGGCATCTAGTGAGGCAACAGCTCCAGTGACAATCCAAGTCAGTCCTATCACAAAAGGGAACATTATGAAGGAACCTGGAGTAGGATAGGGTCTGTCTGGACTCAGCCATTCATGCTCTATAAATATATCTGTGTGGACACACACTGGATATACAGATGCAGACCAACTAGGTTAACATAGAAACATAAAATGTGTCGGCAGGTAAGAACGATTCAGCACTTCTAGTCTGCCCAAATAGCATTGTTGTAACCAGGCAACTAAGACTAAACAGGCGTATAAACAGAGAGTCAGGACTGTAAAAGTTAAACTAAGTTTGGGACTGGTCTGGTAAGAAGTGTTGAACATCTGGACCTATGAAGGTGAGAGCTGGTAACTTTTGGCCGGGTGTGCAAATACTATTTCATGGCCCACGGTGCAACTTGATTAGCTCACCTATCAGAAACAGAGATAGACAAACATTGCAGGACAGATATAGTGACAGGAAATGTAGAGATTAATACAGAGACAAGACATAGATGGTCATGTCCCGGAACATTTAATACCACTGTCTTTTTTGCACCATCTCTTTACCTCCGATCTAAAAATGTAGAGGGGAGAGGAACACTGTGACATAGTTGTCAACATGGTCTATGTGTATTACGTGTATTCCTCATGCTTCAGAAAGAACACTTAATTAATCAGGGTGGAGATATTAGAAGACCTACCATAATGAATCAACTGGATTTTAACATAGACGCACAAGTGAAAAATTCAGTGTACCTAGTATGAGGATAAACTGTCATGTACGTTTAATGGTACTATCAAAAGTACGTGCTGGTTTATCCTCTTACCGCCTCTCAGATATGCACAGACAATCAGAACAGGGGCTCCTCCCACTAGCCTGATTGAGGTCTGAATGGAGTTGGGATCTCTCTGTTAGTGCAGAGAGAGACCCTCGTTTTCAGAGGGGATCAACAGAGTGCACCTAGTAAAGGTTCAGAGTGCACCTAATAAAGGTTCAGAGTGCACCTAATAAAGGTTCAGAGTGCACCTAGTAAAGATTCTCTCGGTGGATTCACTTTGAAAATTAGGGTCTCTCTCTGCTCTAGCACAGAGAGTCCCCTGCTCCATTCAGACCCCAATCAAACGAGCTGGGGCAGAGTTGAGAGTAAACCTGCATGAATCTCTAAAGAGACATATCAGGTTTACTTGGGGGAAGGGGAAATTATTTTTTAACCAATGCATCCTTAGCGAACAAGTGTGCCATGTATCATCATGTATTTTTAATATGTATTGGTGTACATTTGTGTTATGGGTACTTTATTATATTTCGGTGTTTATTTGGTTGTTGAGTGCATCTTTTGAACAATCTTTTTTTTTTTCCTCTCTCTCTGTTTTGTTTTTTTCTATTTATGATACCGTAATCACCTCCGTCACTGGGGTTTGTGGAGAGAAATAATGGCCCGCCTCCTCCCAATAGACTATGGACCCTCTCTGTGCATTTACTAGGTTTGGGGGAACAAACCAGTTTATTGGGTTTCACCCATGTTAAGATTGTATCCTATCCTGCAAACCCCTGTCATTATGTCACCTTACCCAATGTCTTTATGTAAGTCATTCAATGTCCTTTTGTAAAGTGATGTCCATTAATTAGGAGGTTACTTTATCTGATTGTACTCTGTCTGTATCTGAACTTGACACCTTTGTATCCTGAAAGGTGTGAGGCAGGATTTCCCCATTGTATGTCCTACTGTTATGTTGTGTTCATTAAGTGTCTGCATTTAAAGGTGTGATTATGTTATATCCTACTGAGGACAGAGATGGCACTAACAAGCTGTTTGGTGACTGAGATGCCACCTGTCTTGCAACACGAAACATGCAGGGTTATTTTTCCTCACACTTGGATGTAACATTCACTGCTGATTTTTGTCCGTCTGGTGCCTTATTGCTTCTCTTTTCTGCATTTTTTTTTGCTATATTTTTCAT
Source organism: Pelodytes ibericus (assembly GCA_036172795.1). Taxonomy (NCBI): domain Eukaryota; kingdom Metazoa; phylum Chordata; class Amphibia; order Anura; family Pelodytidae; genus Pelodytes; species Pelodytes ibericus. The sequence continues at coordinate 60,831,511 of CM069860.1, forward strand.
TGTACAAATAAATGCATATATTTGTTTACACTTGTGAGACCACTTTTTCTGTTGCTGGTGTACCCTCAACCAAGTTCTGTAGACAACTACCTGGATGAGATCGATCCTTTAAATTCAGTAGGAGAGGGGGGGCATTGCTAAAGACTTTGCCCAGGGCCCACTAGGTCCTTAAAGTGACCATGGATTGATAGTTTTTGTGCTAATATATTACACTACAACTCTTTTAGACATGCTCCTGGGGTGAATGTTACCAATCTGCCCAGTGTAAATTAGTTTAAACAGTGCTGATAGATTTGCATTATTGACTAGAAGATGTTGTCATTATATCTATTTTTGCACAATGAGCAGAGTCTAGAAATAAGTAAGTTAAAGGTTATTATGCAGAATCACATTAAGGGAAGTGACTCAAATAGACTCGCTTTTCTATGGTGAATCATCACGTATGTTTCTTTCTTTTTAATACCTATTACAACATTTCCACTTCTGTCCAGTTAATTTTCAGTCACTGACCTTTGTACATACAAAGGAGAGTCTTTAAGAACACTTAAAATCGTTACAGTGCAAGGTTCTTCATGTTCTCACAGAACACACAACTTTAGTTACCTCTGAATATAAAATTACTTCAGACAATTACTAAAGTATGGGAAGTGATGTTTGAAGAGCACTTCTTGGGTAAAATTCTAAACTTTGATTTATGACTGTGTAATGATTACTCCATATTTAGAGCACTGGAATTACTGTTACTTAAATAATAGTCAAAAGAGTTATAAGGAAAAGAATGCTTATTTGTAACCTTTTCTTTAGTAAATGTCAGGGCTGTCTTTTACACAGACAGAGGGCAAAAGGATTTTATTGGGACCAAGAACATCTGCCCCTTTTGATCAACAGTTGCACTGTCACTTTTTGGTATGTTTCCCTCCACATTATAGCAGGCTAGATGCATGATAATGTGGCTCCACTGACCAGATGGGGACATGAGGAATGGTGGACAAAAGCTTGCACAGGGCCTCATTAATAGTAAAGATAACCCTTGTGATTGTTCACCTGCTGATCTATCTGCCTTCATTGGCAAAATGCCAGAAACTGATATCAGTGGGACTCAAACCCAGACTTGCATGGTACTGACCCTTTTCCTTACAGGTATGCCTGCCAAACTTGAATCTACAATCCTTGGTATTGATTTAATTATTTTACATATCTGGTCAGGTGTCTGGCTTTCAGCTTATAAAAGCCACTTCCTGTGCAACTACACTTGCCAGATTAGTTTGGTTCTTGTCTGTCCTATAATCAAGCCTGTTGTGTTACTGCATATCTGGATACTGGATTGTCTGACTTTTGCTGTCTTCTACACACTGAGCTTGCTTTGTTTGACTATACTTTGTTACTTTATTTTTCCTAACTGCTCAGCCCTGTTACTGTAATTTCTAAGACAAGATGGTCACTCAAATAGGTTCAACCATCTGGGAAATGAGTAATTTCTACTGGCATTAAACATAGCTAACCTGCCTGCTGCTCTCCAAATCTTCTCGCACATCAACATTGTTACACTAAGTTTCACCCCTGCTTTATGCTCTTAGTTGTCCAAGTGGGCTACTCCTTTTTTGGTCATTCATTTTCAGCTGATCTGAATACAGGCAACCTCAAAAATTAAAGTAAAAGAAGTATTAACCCTATAACAAAATTCATTAGTATTTTATATATAAAATATGTTCCTAAAAACTTGGCTCTTGTATTATCCTTGTACACATTTTGAAGATTATGATCATTTTGTTCATGAATACTCTAGGACTGTAATGGGTAAACTATTGGCCAGTCTATATGTTACCAAATATATCGGTGAAGTATGTAATAAAGGTATTACTTAATAATATTGCAATGTTGTCACATTACTGTACACCACAAGGAAGTTTATGAAAGCACTCTTGGTCTTTATTTGTAAAACTGGCTTAGAACGGGTAACATTAGTGTAGTTTCATAAAAGCTTCCTCGTTACACATTCTCTTTAAGCATTTGTTGTAGCTGTGAACTTTCACTTACTGTCTGCTGGTGTCATGTGTAGCTCCATGATATTTTCTGATGTAATGCTCCAGAGTTCACCCACTTACTTCACGCCCTGGTGCATCTTTGTCAGAAGCCCCATATCTGAGCACTGAACAGGGTCTGCTCACACAATTAGTACCTTGTCTTGGGACCAACTAAAACAAGCTGGCAAGTGGCAACATCTGCGCCAGGTTTAACCACATAATCAGTGCCCAATATTTGACAAACTTAACCTACAAGCTGTTTTCTGTGAGATGTCATGAGTCCCTTTTGGAGCACCATGACCCCGCTTGGAGACAGATAAGTGAACCACAGTTCAGCAGTTATAGAGAGTAGCTGCCATTTTGTAGCAGTGAAATTTTTCAGATTGGGAAAAATCACTCCCATTTTAAGGCACTACATTTTTTTTTCTAAATGTGCTTCTAAGATAGAAGTGAAAAAATGAGGGGCCATAGTTTGAGAATAAACTGGCATGAGGCTGTCACCAACTGGAAGCATCATAGCTGCAGCTGTCACCAACAGTCTCTCACTATTTAGTGCCACTTTAAATAGTGAATAAAAGACTTGTAGTACAGATACAAGGCGACATGAAAAACTGAAGGTTTTTTTTTTATTTATTTTTTACTAGATTTATATATAGGCACAACACGATATAATTATGTTAAGTTTTGAAGGCACTGGAGTATATTATTTCAGTCCAGACTAAATGAACTGATTAGAGATACTGTGCATTCCAAGGCCTCTACATAACTAGTGTTAGCAACGAACTTTCACCTACTTCCTGCTTGTGTTTAGTATTGAACAATGCATCTCCGCCTGCTGTAAACACCAATAGTACTGAGCAGACACAGAAGAACTCTGTCACTTCTGCTGCAATGAACCAAGACTAGGGTTACCACCTTTTCCACACAAAAAATACCAGCCTTTCAATTGCCTCCATAGACTTAACATTGGCAGCAGGGGTGTCACTAGGGTTGGTGTCACCTAGTGGAAACTCATGGTGTCACCCCCCTGGATTTCCTCCAATACAATGTCAAACAGATTGCTTAGTAATGCCAGTTAGATGGCCTATTAACTATGCCACACACAGGAGCCCTATAACTATGCCACACACAGGAGCCCCATAACTATGACACACACAGGAGCCCCATAAATTATGCCACACCAGAGCCCCATAAATTATGCCACACCAGAGCCCCATAAATTATGCCACACACACACAGGTGCCCCATAATTATGCCACACAAAAGAGTCCCTTAATTATGCCACAAAAGAGTCCCTTAATTATGCCACACGTGGGGCCCAATAAATATGCCACACACAAGCGCCCCCTAATTATGCACACATGGGACCGCCATTAATTATGCAACACACAGGAGCCCCACGAGGTGACAATTGTACAAAAAAAACAATACATATCTATACATCCAGCCATCTCTCTCTCTCTCTCTCTCTCTCTCTATAACAGCCAATTTTCCCAATTATATGCCAGTATTATTGTGCCAGATGCCAATACCATTGTGCCATTAAGATGCCAGTATTATTGTGCCATTCATATGCCAGTAATATTGTGCCATTCAGATACCAGTAATATTGTGCCATTCAAATACCAGTAATATTGTGCCATTCAAATACCAGTAATATTGTGCTATTCAGATACCAGGAATATTGTGCCATTCAGATGCCAGGAATATTGTGCCATTAACCCTTTAAGGACCAGGGATTTTCCTGGGCCAAGGACCAGAGCGTTTTTCCATTTTTAATACGCAGTTTTTGAAACATAATTTTCCTCTCTCTCATTTAACGTACCCATACAAGTTATATGTTGTTTTTTAAAGGACAGTTAGAGCTTTCTTTTGATACCCTATACATAAAAATGATTTACATTTTAGTATTAAAAAATACATATAAAAGAGGAAATTTTTGAGGAAAAAAAAGTTTTTCCCCATTATTTTCCCAATAATAAGCTACACAACTAGTGCAACACTAACCCACTTATCCCCCCTAATTAACTAACTAATAAAAAAGAAAAATATTGGTTCCCAAACCCCCCTAAACAAAAAATACAGAAAAAAACTCTGAAGAGTGCGATGTCAGATCCGCAAAAATCATGCAACAGGCATGCAGGGGTTAAATTTTATTAAATAAATATATTAAAATTACCTTTATTAAAAAAAACTTTATAAATTGTAAAAATAAAAAAATCTGTTAAAAAAAAACTAAATGAGGGCCATAAAGTGGAAGGAAACTGATCACAGTTAAAAACTGTGATCAGCAATGAAAGGGTTAATTTTTTAAAATTTATTTTTACCTCTGTGTTTGTTATTAATTTATTTTTACTTACAGGTCACTCTCTGTGCTTCACTATAAGAATGTGAAGCACAGAGAGTGAATTATAGGCAAAGTCAGTGTGTGAACACACTGACTTTGCATCTAATTTGCATGTTATCGCAGTGATCACTCAATCACCGCGATCACATGCCCGGAAATGCACCGATCGGGTCCAGGAGCTTTTTCTCGGGTGCGAGGCTTAGTCCTGGACCCGTTGCAGACTAGCTGGCGGTGCGCACGGAGCGCGCCGCCGGCTAGACTGCATGACGAGTTAACTCGTCATAAGGTCGCTAATGCTGCGGCTCTTATGACGAGTTAACTTGTCATAAGGTCGGGAAGGGGTTAAGATACCAGGAATATTGTGCCATTCAAATACCAGTAATATTGTGCCATTCAGATGCCATAATTATTATGCCATTCATATGCCAGTAATATTGTGCCATTCAGAGCCCAGTAATATTGTGCCATTCAGATGCCAGTAATATTGTGCCATTCAGATGCCCCAGCCAATTTGCCCATTAGGACGCCAGTAGTTTCCATGCTTGTTATTCCTCCCTCCTCCCCCCTTCCCCAGTACTTACCGCCTGGCTGCTGCTCCGTGTCCCCGGCCGGACGTCTCCATGCAGTTTTCCCTCCTGCACGGAGGAGGGAAACACAGTCACCGGATGTGACTTAACATCACAGCCGGTCGCAGTGATTTTTTTCTGTTTTCCGGCAGACGAATCCAGCGGATGCGGCTGCCATAAAAAAAAAAAAAAAAGTTATGCAGCGCGATGCGGTGCGGGGGGATGCCAGCAGCACGGGTGTCACCCCCGTTGGAGGTGTCAACCGGTGCGGTCCACACCCCCCGCACCCCCCTCGGGACGCCACTGATTGGCAGCAAGCCCTTGCATGTGGGCCCTGGCATTTTTTGCCATGTTACTATGTCAGCTCCATTCCTTCTACCAGCAATACCAATGATTTTGCTACTTCCTACCTTTCATCTGGCTGCTCATGAATTAGTAAGTCAGAGAAAAAAATATTATGCTAAGGTATATCTGACACCTTAGTTTTGCATTTGCTTGGGTCTCCAGGACGGGTTGCCATCCAGTACAAATTTGTTCAGTGAAGCCTCCACGGACCAGAGGTGACATCCATACCGTAGATTCATCATCAATACGTTAATAACTATGTCTCAGTCAGGCTTCATACATACTAATTGTAGTAGATTTATTTATGATGGTTATGCTAGAAATCAATATAATAAATGATTAGTACTTTGTAAACAGCAGACTTATATTGTTGCGGTAAAGAATAAAAACTATTTTTCTGCATGAGCTGTCATTAGTGGCTTACTGGACTTGGGTTGTTTACAGATTTACAAGGATGCACATTCAGTATCTTATGTTCTCATTAATTAATGCCTGATTGCTCTGTTTAATTAGAAAATGATTTCCCAGTTCTGTGTAAAACAATGGAATATAAATTATTAAGAAACAAGGTTAAGTATTAGCACAATGTCCCCACCTATTCACAAACACTCTCCTTTGATAAAAGCTCAGTATTTCCTATCTTTAATCCAAGGTCTCCACCCTTAATACAAATAAGTATGAGCTCAAAATAACCTCATTAGTTTCTCATTTTGCATTTTTCAGTAAGATGGGCAACTTGAAACCACAGTAGCCTGATATAAAAATTTCCCTTGAGGCCTCACCGACTTCACAAAGCAACAAGTACCACACTGCCATCTTTGCCCTCAAACAGCTTGTCTGTACCACTTTGTCCCCAAACAGCTTGCCTGTGATATCTTTGTGCCCAAACAGCCTGTGAGTGCCAGATTTGTCCCCTAACTGCCTCTCTGTGCCATCTTTGACCTCAAACAGCTTCTCTGTTCTCATATTCCATTGTTCTTTCAATCAAAGGTATCCACTAGTGCAGGGGCGTCCAATGTGCGGCCCGTGGGCCAAATGCGGCCCACCGGGCATCGAGGTGTGGCCCGCCTGAACTCTGCTCCGGTAGCCACACCTCGAACTGCACACCCCACGGGAAGCTGTGTGAGCCTACACAGAGCGGTTCTTCTCTCATGCAGATATCCACACCTCTACCCTGCGCGTGAGGTCATGCGCAAGGGTCAGAGGGAGGGAAGAAGCGCACCGGCAGCATGAAGAAAACGGGAAGCCCACAGCCTCGTTTAAAAAAAAAAAAAGAAAACTGTTTGGTAAGTGTGTGTATGTGGGTGGGGTAAGTGTATGTATGTATGTATGTATGTATGTATGTGTGTGTGTGTATATAAATGCGTATCTGGGGTAAGTGTATGTATGCATGTATGTATGTATGTGAGTATAAATGTGTATGTGTGTGGGGGTTAAGTGTATGTATGTATGTATGTGAGAGTGTGTGTGTGTGGTAAGTGTATGTATGTATTTGAGTGTGTGTGTATAAATGTGTATGTGGGGTAAGTGTATGCATGTGAGTGTGTGTATAAATGTGTATGTATGTGTGTGTGTGTGTGTGTGTGTGTGTGTGTATAAATGTGTATGTTTGTGAGTGTGTATAAATGTGTATATGTGTGTGGGGTAAGTGTATGTATGTGAGTGTGTGTATAAATGTGTATATATGTGAGTGCGTGTTAAGTGGGTGTGGGGTAAGTGTATGTATGTGAGTGTGTGTATAAATGTGTATGTGTGTGTGGGGTAAGTGTATGTACGTGAGTGTGTGTATAAATGTGTATCTATGTGAGTGCGTGTTAAGTGGGTGTGGGGTAAGTGTATGTATGTGAGTGTGTGTGTATATAAATGTGTATGTGTGTGTGGGGTAAGTGTATGTATGTATACATGTGTATGTGTGTGTGGGGTAAGTGTGACTGTGTGGGAAGGGGGGGTAAGTGTGACTGTGTATGCATGTGTGTGTTTGTAGTTAATGTGACCACATTAGTGTGAATTTTATATATATATATATATATATATATATATATATATATATATATATACACACACACACATGTATATAATTATATAAATGAAAAAATTGCGGCCCACGCACGCAAACATTTCTAGTGAAGTGGCCCTTTGCAGAATAAACTTGGACACCCCTGCACTAGTGATTTGCTCTTTACCTAGATCTCACTTTACTCACCTCCCTCATGCTTGCTTTTCCTATACATTGTGTATTTTGACAAACTTGCCTCATTACACTCCATTCCATTCTGTTTTATTGCTATTATGATGGACCTGCCCTTAAATATTAAATAAATAATACTAATAATCTACAATGATCAATGTGGTTATATAAACATTTAAGATAAAATAACAAATTCAAATGTTTTTCCAATTAGAATCACTCACAAAATAATCCAAAAAATGTTGTCTGCCATGATCTTACATTCATCAGACACGCCCTGGCACACATATTATGTTTATGGCACAGTACTAGGAGACACAGTCAGGAACGCAATCCAATGTTTTTTTCAGTTAAATAGTTCAAATAAGATTGACTAACTTTCAACAAGTATGAGACGTCTGAAGTCCAAAGTTACAGCAAGCATATTGTGCAACAAACATTGTGACCACATAGGACCTTTCATCAGATCTTTCAACAATGCAGAGCAAGTTCAATGTTCTAGGTCACTTACAAAGATCAGCTCTGTCATAAAATAACTGTTTGATATGTTTAATGCCTATAATGAACAATTTTTCCTCAGTAAAAACAGTATTAAAATTTTTGAAAAATGATTAGGATTATTATAGAGCAAAGAAATAGAGGCAATTTTTGTGTCTAAACCTCAAAACAGTTTCAACAATGCTTTGAAAGTAATTTTCAACAGGAAAAACTACCATGTCCACCATCGGAATAGCTCTCAAATTTAAAAGGACACTATCACTTATTTAAGATGTGACTAGATAACCTGGTCATTTAAAACAAACACATATATAAATCATATGCCACTGTTTTTTAGATATATGATTGGATTAATTGCATATAAAAAGAAAAATAACATTAGGTTTTTAGCTCCATTTTGTGAATTTTTCTCATTGTGCAACATCGTCCAAAATGATCCAGCCATTCTCACTTTACATCTGTTGCCAAATCCTGGATGATGATGTCATAAGTTACTCCCCTGCTCTCTTACTGGCTCCTGCGTATCATAGTGGGCAGTGCTAGGTGGCTGTGTACAGTGCCGTCTTTCCCCATGGGCAGACTGGCGACTGCCCAGGGGCCCCCGAGTTTTAGGGGCCCCCGTCTGAATTTTTGACGCACTTTTTTCCTCCTCAAAAGTGAGGGGAAATGCCTGTGGGTCTTACGGAGCTGCATACTTACCTGCTTGTTGCTTGCTCTCCGTTGTTTCCTCCGTGCAGTCTAACCTCCTGCATGGACGAAGGAAGCTCCGGTCGCTTTTTTTTTCTTTTCTTCTTAACTTTATTGAAGTCGCGCAACTTCAATAAAGTTAAGAAGAAGAATAAAAAGCGACCAGAGCTTCCTTCCTCCGTGCAGGAGGTTAGACTGCATGGAGGAAACAACGGAGAGGAAACAACAAGCAGGTACGTACTAGGGAAGGGGGGGAGGGAGGTGGCACAAAACAAGCAAATCTGGGCATACTGAGTGGCTAAATCCTGGCATAGAGTGGCAAAATCCTGGCATATTGAGTGGCTGAATCCTGGCATAGTGAGGGGCTAAATCCTGGTATACTGAGGGGCAAAATCCTGGCATAGTGAGTGCCTAAATCCTGGCACAATAAATGGCAAAATCCTGGCATAGTGAGTGGCTAAATCCTGGCATATTGAGTGGCTAAATCCTGCCATAATAAATGGCTAAATCCTGGCATATTGAGTGGCTAAATCCTGGCATATTGAGTGGCTAAATCCTGGCATATTGAGGGGCAAAATCCTGTCATATTAAGTGACAAAATCCTGGCATAGAGGGCCAAAATCCTGGCATATAAAGTGGCAAAATCCTGGTACATTGAGGGGCTAAATCCTGGCATAGAGTGGCAAAATCCTGGTATATTAAGTGGCAAAATCCTGGCATAGTGAATGGATAAATCCTGGCATATTGAGGGGCAAAATACGGGCATATTGAGTGGCTAAATCCTAGCATAGTGAGTGGCTAAATCCTGGCATATTGAGGGGCTAAATCCTGGCATACTGAGGGGCAAAATCCTGGCATAGTGAGTGGCTAAATCCTGGCATAATAAATGGCTTAATCCTGGCATAGTGAGTGACAAAATCCTGGCATAGAGTGGCAAAATCCTGGCATATTAAGTGGCAAAATCCTGGTACATTGAGGGGCTAAATCCTGACATAGAGTGGCAAAATCCTGGCATATTAAGTGTCAAAATCCTGGCATAGTGAGTGGATAAATCCTGGCATATTGAGGGGCAAAATCCTGGCATATTGAGTGGCTAAATCCTGGCATAGTGAGTAGCTAAATCCTAGCATATTGGGGGGCAAAATATTGGCATAGTGAGTGGCTAAATCCTGGTATACTGAGTGGCTAAATTCTGGCATATTGAGGGGCAAAATCCTGTCATATTAACTGGCATAGAGTGGAAAAATCCTGGCATAATAAGTGGCAAAATCCTGTCATAGAGTGGCTAAATCCTGGCACATTGAGGGGCTAAATCCTGGCATATTAAGTGGCAAAATCCTGGCATATTGTGGGGCAAAATCCTGGCATATTGTGGGGCAAGATCCTGGCATAGTGAGTGGCTAAATCCTGGCATAGTGAGTGGCTAAATCCTGGCATACTGAGGGGCAGAATCCTGGCATAATGTGGGGCAAAACCCTGGCATAGTGAGTGGCTAAATGCTGGCATAGTGAGTGGCTAAATCCGGGCATATTGAGGGGCAAAATCCTGGCATAAAAAATGGCTGAATCCTGGCATATTGAGTGGCAAAATCCTGGCATATTGAGGGGCAAAATCCTGGCATATTGAGTTGCTAAATCCTGGCATATTGAGTGGCAAAATCCTGGCATATTGAGGGGAAAAATCCTGGCATATTGAGTTGCTAAATCCTGGCATATTGAGTGGCTAAATCCTGGCATATTGAGTGGCTAAATCCTGGTATATTGAGTGGCAAAATCCTGGCATATTGAGTGGCTAAATTCTGGCATATTGAGGGGCAAAATGCTGTCATATTAACTGGCATAGAGTGGCAAAATCCTGGTACATTGAGGGGCTAAATCCTGGCATAGAGTGGCAAAATCCTGGTATATTAAGTGGCAAAATCCTGGCATATTGAGTGGCTAAATTCTGGCATATTGAGGGGCAAAGTCCTGGCATATTGTGGGGCAAGATCCTGGCATAGTGAGTGGCTAAATCCTGGCATAGTGAGTGGCTAAATCCTGGCATATTGAGGGGCAGAATCCTGGCATATTGTGGGGCAAAACCCTGGCATAGTGAGTGGCTAAATGCTGGCATAGTGAGTGGCTAAATCCGGGCATATTGAGGGGCAAAATCCTGGCATAGTGAGTGGCAAAATCCTGGCATATTGAGGGGCAAAATCCTGGCATAAAAAAATGGCAAAATCCTGGCATAGTGAGTGGCAAAATCCTGGCATAAAAAAATGGCAAAATCCTGGCATATTGAGTTGCTAAATCCTGGCATATTGAGTGGCTAAATCCTGGCATATTGAGTGGCTAAATCCTGGTATATTGAGTGGCAAAATCCTGGCATATTGAGTGGCTAAATTCTGGAATATTGAGGGGCAAAATGGTGTCATATTAACTGGCATAGAGTGGCAAAATCCTGGCATAGAGTGGCTAAATCCTGGCATAGAGTGGCAAAATCCTGGCATATTAAGTGGCAAAATCCTAGCATATTAAGTGGAAAAATCTTGGCATATTGTGGGGCAAAGTCCTGGCATATTGACTGACTAAATCCTGGTATATTGAGTGGCAAAATCCTGGCATATTGAGTGGCTACATTCTGGCATATTGAGGGGCAAAATGCTGTCATATTAACCGGCATAGAGTGGCAAAATCCTGGTACATTGAGGGGCTAAATCCTGGCATAGAGTGGCAAAATCCTGGTATATTAAGTGGCAAAATCCTGGCATAGTGAATGGATAAATCCTGGCATATTGAGGGGCAAAATACGGGCATATTGAGTGGCTAAATCCTGGCATAGTGAGTGGCTAAATCCTGGCATATTGAGGGGCTAAATCCTGGAATACTGAGGGGCAAAATCCTGGCACAGTGAGTGGCTAAATCCTGGCATAATAAATGGCTTAATCCTGGCATAGTGAGTGACAAAATCCTGGCATAGAGTGGCAAAATCCTGGCATATTAAGTGGCAAAATCCTGGTACATTGAGGGGCTAAATCCTGACATAGAGTGGCAAAATCCTGGTATATTAAGTGGCAAAATCCTGGCATAGTGAATGGATAAATCCTGGCATATTGAGGGGCAAAATACGGGCATAATGAGGGCCAAAATCCGGGCATATTGAGTGGCTAAATCCTGGCATAGTGAGTAGCTAAATCCTGGTATATTGGGGGGCAAAATATTGGCATAGTGAGTGGCTAAATCCTGGTATACTGAGTGGCTAAATTCTGGCATATTGAGTGGCTAAATTCTGGCATATTGAGGGGCAAAATCCTGTCATATTAACTGGCATAGAGTGGAAAAATCCTGGCATATTAAGTGGCAAAATCCTGTCATAGAGTGGCTAAATCCTGGCACATTGAGGGGCTAAATCCTGGCATATTAAGTGGCAAAATCCTGGCATATTGTGGGGCAAAGTCCTGGCATATTGTGGGGCAAGATCCTGGCATAGTGAGTGGCTAAATCCTGGCATAGTGAGTGGATAAATCCTGGCATATTGAGGGACAGAATCCTGGCATATTGTGGGGCAAAACCCTGGCATAGTGAGTGGCTAAATGCTGGCATAGTGAGTGGCTAAATCCGGGCATATTGAGTGGCAAAATCCTGGCATAGTGAGTGGCAAAATCCTGGCATATTGAGGGGCAAAATCCTGGCATATTGAGGGGAAAAATCCTGGCATAAAAAATGGCTAAATCCTGGCATAGTGAGTGGTAAAATCCTGGCATATTGAGGGGCAAAATCCTGGCATATTGAGTTGCTAAATCCTGGCATATTGAGTGGCTAAATCCTGGCATATTGAGTGGCTAAATCCTGGTATATTGAGTGGCAAAATTCTGGCATATTGAGTGGCTAAATTCTGGCATATTGAGGGGCAAAATGGTGTCATATTAACTGGCATAGAGTGGCAAAATCCTGGTATAGAGTGGCTAAATCCTGGCATAGAGTGGCAAAATCCTGGCATATTAAGTGGCAAAATCCTAGCATATTAAGTGGCAAAATCTTGGCATATTGTGAGGAAAAATCCTGGCATAGTGAGTGGCTAAATCCTGACATATTAAGTGGCAAAATTCTGGCATACTGAATGGCTAAATCACAGTGCATCCGGTGCTGTAAGGAAGAACAAAGTGCCATGCCTCCAGCAAAATGTGATCTGTGAAACCACTTTCATCATTGAGCACCTTTCCTTCTGGCTGAGTGTTTCTGAGTGTGTATGTATGTATGTATGTATGTATGCATGTATGTGACTGACTACCTGAGTGAGTGTGACTACCTGTGATTTAGTGTAGTCTAGACTTTTTTTGCTGGTTCCTTAAACACTGTTAAGTTTGTCAAGCCCTGTTAAGTCCTTTAGGTGCAATGTGGGTGCAGAGGAATGGAATAAAACCAAGAAAGTACATTTTTCCATAACCTTTTTATTACATATGAAAATAGTTGAATATTAAAAAAATCATAATCGAAGTATAAATGCAACTAATTGTATTAATAGATATCATATATAGAGAGAGAGATGTCTGTGTGTATAGATAGGCTTGTGATATGTGTGTCAATATATATTTTCGTTGTTTTATAATTGTACTATAGATGAATGTGGCCTTCAGTCACCTCATGGGGCTCCCGTGTATGACATATTTATTGGACTCCCATGTGTGGCATAATTAAAGAACTCTGGTCTTTGGCATATTTAATGACCTGTGTGTGACATATTTTAGATCTCTTCTCAGTGTGGCATAACTAATGGGGCTCCTGTGTGTGGCATAGCTAATGGGCCTCCGGTTAGTGGATGTATGGAATAGCCTTCCAGTAGAAGTGGCAGAGGTTAATACAGTGAAGGAGTTTAAGCATGCATGGGATAGGTATAAGGCTATCCGAGATATAAGGTAAGGCCAGGGACTAATGAAAGTATTACTTTACTGAGAGGGTAGTGGATGTATGGAATAGTCTTTCAGTAGAAGTGGTAGAGGTTAATACAGTGAAGGAGTTTAAGCATGCATGGGATAGGTATAAGGCTATCCTAGATATAAGATAAGGCCAGGGACTAATGAAAGTATTACTTTACTGAGTGGGTAGTGGATGCACAATAGACATGTGCAAAACAAAAATTTTCATTTCGTTTTCGTTCATTTGGACGAAAATGATATTTATTTCGTCTAAAACGAATTTCGTTCATTACTACATTTGTTTTCGGACGAAATTCGTTCATCATTTTCGTTTCGTTACATTCGTTTCGTTTGAACTAATAAATTAATTGACTTAAGCATAAACCGAAAATCTATAAACCGAACAACGTTCGGTTTATAGACTTTCGTCATTTGGAATGCATGTAATAGTACTATTGGCTTTCTCTACACAGAGACAGAGTCTCCATTCATAAATTTTATGTGTAGAGAAAGCCAATAGTACTATTACATGCATTCGAAATGACGAAAGTCTATAAACCGAACGTTCGGTTTATAGGCTTTCGGCATATGGAATACATATAATCCTATTGCTATTCTATAAACCGAACGTTCGGTTTATAGAATAACAATTGGATTACATGTATTCCATAAACCGAAAGTTCGGTTTATAGACTTTCGGCATTTGTAATACATGTAATAGTACTATTGGCTTTCACTACACAGAGACAGAGTCTCCATTCATCAAAATTTATGAATGGAGACTCTGTCTCCGTGTAGTGAAATCCAATAGTACTATTACATTCATTACAAATGCTGAAAGTCTATAAACCGAAGGTTCAGTTTATAGACTTTCGGCTTATGGAATACATATAATCCTATTGCTATTCTATAAACCGAACGTTCGGTTTATAGAACAGAAATAGGATTACATGTATTCCGTAAGCCGAAAGTCTATAAACCGAACGTTCGGTTTATAGACTTTCGGCTTATAGAAAACGTATAGTAGTAGTGCCTTTCTATGAACCCATTCATAAGAATTATGAATGGGTTCATAGAAAGGCAATACTACTATACGTTTTCTATAAGCTGAAAGTCTATAAACCGAACTTTCGGTTTATAGACTTTCGGCTTATGGAATACATGTAATACTGTGGGCTTTCTATAAACCTAACTAGAGTTCCCATTCATAAAAATTTATGAATGGGGACTCTGTTTCGGTTTAAAGAAAGCTAAGAAGTTGAACGAATGAACGAATGGTTTAATATAAACGAAAATCATTTGTCCATTTGTGCTATAGTATTGGCATTACTATAAGCCGAAATAGAGTCGGTTTATAGAATGCCAATAGACTTACATGCATTCCATAAACCGAAAGTCGTTCATTATGTCGTTTTATGGAATGTAGTGTACTATGCTATTGTATTCTATAAACCGACTCTATTTCGGCTTATAGAATGCCAATAGTACTACGAATGGACGAATGAACAAATGATTTTCGTTTATTAACCATTCGTTCATTCGTTCGCTTTCGTTAGCTTAGCATTTTCATTATTCGTTTTTCGGACAAATGAACGAAAATGCTATTTTCGGACAAAAATGCATTCGTCCGAAAACGAATGCACATGTCTAATGCACAATGCAGCGAGGGAGAGGCTCACATTTCTCAGCAAGAACCATGTAGTTCTTGATGAGAAACATTAGGTAATGACAACTGCTGGCCTATAATGAAGTTCTGTTACATTGAAAGATTGCATATAGCAATTTAAAATAGAAAGTTGTAATGAAAGAATATAAAGAAACCACCAAGACCTCTTTGCTCCATTTAGTGCCATTAGGGAGCAGGCATGTTATAATATTTCGAGATAGATTTCTAGTTGCCCTAACATGCCTGCTCCCTAATGGTCATTGCCATATATATGTTGAAATGTTTGTTTCTAAACAAACTTTCTGATGATTAATTATTTAAATTAATAAATAATTATAATTTAACATTTAAACTACATAGTTTAGAGTGATTTTTCGGTGATGCACATCCATTGTGGGTGGGTCAAGGGGAGGGGCCATGGGGGGGCCCCATTGGGTTGTTTTGCCCAGGGGCCCACACAAAAGACAGCCCTGGCTGTGTACAACTTTTTTTTTACCTGCTTTCCAACATAAAGAGAGGAGATTAACCTGATCAAACACCATTGCCTGGCCATATGATCAGAATTCTGACTTATAGACTGCATTCTGTATCCCCAGCCCCAAATAAGGAATATGTGCTGTAAAGTCACTAGGGGGTGGGTGGCACCCAAAAACACCATATTTCACAAAATGACAGCACCCAGTCACACTTGTTTAGTTACATGTTTTATTAAATACAGTCACATAACAAAAACAAAAGACATATCTGAAATCAACAATATACAATAACAAAAATAAAACCTTTTCATTTTTTTTGGTGGGAGTTTCAGTTAGAAAATGATGTCTTGTTGTAGCTAAAATGAAAGCAAAGGCACATCTCTGTAAATCTTCTATTGTATTTATGATTTATACAAATGCACAAAGTGTGTAATCTAATCGTAGACCACTGCTCGACCTTCTCTTTCTGTTACTCCTTCTTGCTTGCCCTCCAGTTGGCATATCCCATAGTTCTGTCTTATGTTTCTGGATAAGTGCTGGATAGGCACGATCAAGGTGAAATGATATGTATAACGTGCCAATTTTAATGTTATGGAAACACTTTTTAAAATAATCAGTATGTGTATTACTATATGTAAAAAATCATTGCAACCAAATATTTAAGATACAGGTTCTAGATATTACAATGTATAACAGCCTTGGATTACTTTCAGTCTACAGGTAAATCAACAGAGCCTTGTGAGCAGGGCCGGCCTTAAGTATCCCGGCGCCCTGTGCGGGCTTCCCCCATGGCGACCCCCCCCCCACCCCATCTTTCACCCCCCTATGTATGTGTCCCTTTCCTCTTCCTTGCCATGTCTGTCTCTCGCCCCCCCTACCCTGTTCTGTCTCTCCCCCCCCTCCACCTGTTCTGTCTCTCTCCCTCCTCCTGTCTCTCTCTCTTCCCCCTCACTTGTTCTGTCTCGCTATCCCTCCTCCACCTGTTCTGTCTCTCTCTCTCCCCCCTCCTCCTGTTCTGTCTCTCTCTCTCTCCCCCCTCCCACTGTTCTGTCTCTCTCCCCCCCTCCCCCTGTTCTGTCTCTCTCTCCCCCCTCCCCCTGTTCTGTCACTCTCCCCCCTCCCCCTGTTCTGTCTCTCTCTCCCCCCTCCCCCTGTTCTGCCTCTCACCCCCTGTTCTGTCTCTCTCCCCCCCCCACCCCCTGTTCTGCCTCTCACCACCTGTTCTGTCCCTCTCTCACCCCCTGTTCTCTCTCTCCCCCCCCCCTTCCCAGGGGCGGATCCAGAGTCTGATCTCGGGAGGGGCACATGTCCGTCTGTCTTTTCCTCTCTCCCATATCTGTCTGTCTTTTCCTCTCTCCCATGTCCGTCTGTCTTTTCCTCTCTGCCATGTCCGTCTGTCTTATCCTCTCTCCCATGTCTGTCACACTCCTCTCACTCCCCGTGTCCCTCTGTCTCTCTTCCTTCCATATCCGTTTCTCTCCTCTTCCCTTCCATGTCCGTCTATGTATCCTCTTCTTTCCCATGTCCGTCTGTCTCTCCTTTCATTTCCCATCTCTCTGCCTCTCCTCTCCCATCCCATGTCTGTCTGTCTCTCCTCTACTATCCCATTTATGTCTCTCTCTTCTCCCTTCCCATTTATGTCTCTTTCCTCTCCCTTCCCATGTCTGTCTGTCTCTCCTCTACTATCCCATTTATGTCTCTCTCTTCTCCCTTCCCATTTATGTCTCTTTCCTCTCCTCTCATATCTGTCTGTCTCTCCTCTGCCATCCCATGTTTGTCTGTCTCTCCTCTGCCAACCCATGTCTGTCCGTCTCTCCTCTACCATCCCATTTATGTCTCTCTCTTCTCCCTTCCCATTTATGGCTCTCTCAGCCAATTTGTCCAATAATATGCCAGTATTATTTGCCATTTAATATGCCCCAGCCAATTTGCCCAATAATATGCCAGTGTTAGTTGCCATTTAATATGCCCCAGCCAATTTGCCCAATAATATGCCAGTGTTATTTGCCATTTAATATGCCCCTTCCAATTTGCCCAATAATATGTCAGTGCTAGTTGCCATTTTATATGCCCCAGCCAATTTGCCCAGTAATATGCCAGTGTTAATTGCCATTTTATAAGCCCCTTCCAATTTGCCCAGTAATATGCCAGTGTTAGTTGCCATTTTATAAGCCCCTTCCAGTTTGCCCAGTAATATGCCAGTGTTAGTTGCCATTTTATATGCCCCTTCCAATTTGCCAAATAATATGCCAGTGATAGTTGCCATTTTATATGCCCCTGCTAATTTGCCCAGTAATATTCCAGTGTTAGTTGCCATTTTATATGCCCCTGCCAATTTGCCCAGTAATATGCCAGTGTTAGTTGCCATTTTATAAGCCCCAGCCAATTTGCCCAGTAATATGCCAGTGTTAGTTGCCATTTTATATGCCCCTTCCAATTTGCCCAATATGCAGTGTTATTAGCCATTTAATAAGCCCCAGCCAATGTGCCCCCCCCCCATCTCCCCAGCACTTACCTTTCCCTGGTGGCTAGTGGCAGGCAGCATGGTCTCCCCTATGCTGCCTGTTCGGCTCCCAGGCGTTTGTGCCGACAGGTCACTTCCGTGTCAGACTGCACGGGGAGCCGAACAGGCAGCACGGAGGTTTCTCTGTGCTGCCTGTTCGGCTCCCCGTGCAGCCCGGCAGGCAGGCAGAGAAGGTGAGGGGGATCTTCCGATCCCTTCTCACCTCCGTCTCTGCCTGCAAGCGCGTTGTTTTTTGTTTTTTTTAAAGCGTTTTTTTTTTCTTCCTCTTCTCGGGGGGGGGGGGGGCAATTGCCCCGTTGGCCCCCCCCCCCCTGGATCCGCCACTGCCCCTTCCTTTGCCTGCAAATGTGATCAAGGGAGGGGGCGGAGCTAACTGGCTGAGAGGTGTAGCTCCGCCCCCACCCCGTGAAGCACAGCAGCGTCTGCTTCACTGGCAGCAAGACAAAGTGCTGCTCGGCTCCCCGTGAAGCAGACGCATGGGGAGGCGAGCAGCACTATCTCTTGCTGCCCGCAGCTCCCCGTGAAGCAGACGCTGCGGGATTAAAGCCTAAAATTAAACATTTGCTAACTTAACTATAAATATTTAGCATGTTTTGTGCTCCTTTTTATACTACAGTGTCAACATCTTGTGTTTGTCTCACTTTCTGTCTGCCCCCTATTACTACAGTGTCATACATCCTAGTTGTTCACATAACCATTTGAATAGACATTTGCATTCATATTCATGTTCACATCCTTCCTAACTGTTCATATTAGCATTCCCATAAACGTTCACATTTATATGCTATACGTTCCTCCCTCCCATCTTACATGATTGATACACTGACACGCCCATAGGTGCAGTCAATGGCCACCAGACAGGCTCCGTGAAACTGCAGCTACACAAAAAGATTTCTCCCAAGTCTTTGTTTTTTGACAAAAACTATTAAAGATATCTTTTGAATGGTACTTTGCAGGCGTACCATTCAAAATGATATAAAACAGGTAGAAATTGCCTTTTTGTTATGCAATATGTTTTTTTTTTTTTATTACTACAGTACATTATATACAAGTATAACATAATTAACAAACGCGAACAATACGGTATACATATGTTTTCTCATATATAGAGGTATATCTTCCCTTGTGCCATCACTGGTATAATATCCTGTCTATTATTTATACATCATAACATATACAATAACACAATAACTAAGGTCAGTGTATCAGTATCAGTGCGCACTGCTGCTTGTTGCCATGGTCCATTTGGTCATTATGGTCTACGAAGAGGACAGGTTTGTACCTCTCCTCTCCAAGTGCCATCTAGTGAAGACATGAGATATCTGTGCCCTGCTCACCCATTCCGATAAGAGGGGTGGCTCGGTACGTCTCAAGTACTCGGGTACCTTTAGCTGCATTAAGTATCACAAAGGGCATATTTTTCTGATACTTCTTCGTGGTGACTACCGTATGTTCATATATATATATTAAGGCCGTGGCTTGACCGCTGGTTAGCATGATATTAAAAACTCTATTTACAACTCTTATTATCGTTTTCCAGAATTCCTCAAGTTTCCCACATAAGCACCAAATATTCGACATGGTACCCAGCCCCAATACTCCTGGGGCACACTGGGATAAATCTTGTGAAAACGAACTAGGGTAAGATACCATCTAGTAAGAACTTTATATTCTATTTTAAGGCATAAAATGAGTTGGACGACCTTTGTATGGTCCTCCAAATTCTCCCACCAGTAGCTGCAACTCTTTTTCTTATCCGTGTGGCTTAGCATATGTGACTTGTAATACTTTGTATACCAACCCAAGGAATTGTCTCACATCAGCTTATCTGCAACTCATGTTTTGGTGAATAGACAACACAGACACATGGGGAGATACACATAGAAAGAAAAAGTGATATACCTTTTAGTAAACAGACCACTATTTTTTTCCTGTGTGATGCTGTTTCATTATCTTTATCTATCTATATTTGAAACAATACTTTATTTTATATACCTTACATATTTTATAAACATGTTGTATCATTACAAAAGAATCATAGTTCGGTTGCATAGTAATGCACTCTGTATAGTATTGGAAAACAATTCACAAATTGACATCCTCTGTCATTTCCCATTAGTAACTTACAAATTGCAACCTCTAGTGGTCAGAGATGGTAAATATTATGTCCTAGTGTAGAAACCAAAACAAAGTAAATGTGCTGAATTATCATGCTATTTTGTTTCATACACACAGTGGTGTCTCTAGCAATCATACTAGGAGGGACAAAATAAGTGGGGCAATTATAAAATTCTAAATATATATATAGATATGTTTATACACACACACACACACATTAAATATACATATATTTATATATATATATATATATATATATCTATATATATATATATATATATAGATATAGAGATATGCATATATCTATAGGTATATATATGTATATAGATAAATAGTTGTTTTTAGATTTATATTATATTTTTATATTATTTTTAACTTTTTTCATATGCAAAAAAAGTGTTATTAACAAAATACATTTCTTGTATTTTATTCCTTTCTCTGCACTCGCATAGCACCTTGAGGACTTGCCACAGCACCATATGGTACACATAACACTGCCATGCACCTATTCTGCACCCACAGCATTTACCATGCACCCACAGCACTTGGCATGTACCAAGCTGAACAAACAGAACTTTCCCCTTCCCACTTATCGTACAAACAGGACTTGCCCCTGGACACTCATTGCTCAAACAGCACTTGCCCCTGGACACTCACTGCTCAAACAGGACTTGCCCCTGAACCCTCACTGCTCACATATCATGCCACTTTGTCCCACAGAACATACCACAGTGTCAGTTAGCCCCACACAACTACTCCATAGAATATGCCACAGTACCACATAGATCATGTCACTTTTTCCCCACCAAACATGCCACAGAATTACTTTGTCCATTAAAATATGCAAGTCACTTTGCCAATATAAACATGCAACAGTAACGGTGCCCAGTAAAATATGCCACAGATAGTTTGCCCATTAAAATATGTCACAATCAGTTTGCCCAATAAAAGATGCCACAGTCACTTTTCCTATTAAAATATGCCAAAACCCTACCTACTCTGGGAAATTTTGTACATTTTTGGATTTCATACAGGGGCATTTAATTATGTTTTCTTTCAGGGCATATACAATTTTTGTCATTTGTCAGCCATGTCGATCATATCTCACCACAGTTTACAGAATACTTCTTGCAGTATTCCATGTTTGTCTATTTTCTTGCATACTGTATCATTAGTTTGTACACTCATGCCTTTATTAAAACTTTTTTTTGTCAAAATCAGGTGCTCATTACAGTACCTCACATCCAGTTTACCTTTAAATCATGCTACTGTCACTTGCCCATTAAAATCATTTATCGCGAAAACCTCTCGTTCCACCGCAGGACGTGTCAGGCATTGTCACGAAGGGGTTAAAGGGACTGTCTGGTGCCCAAAATGCATCTTCCAAATGTTAATGCTTATTAATGTGTTTTCAAAGTACTTAAAAATGCATGTTTTACATTTTGCATTGCTTAAAATATAAGAATTACAGCAGTTTGCAAGAAACCAGGATTACCCACACTAGCTCAGTAAAGGTAAATTTCCTTCTTTTTTTTTTTTTACTGCAGAAACCAATGAGAATAATTGCATTCAAATGAATGACATTTCCTGTCTCTCTAGAGATGTCATCAGACAATGTGTTGCATTTTTAAGAGAGCCTACTGTGTACAAAAGGAATGTCATTTGGATTCCACTTAGTGTATTCTATTCCAGCAGCACAGGAAGTTTAAATAAAACAAAACTTTATATGCTCAGTGTCTATATAATCAGTGTAGTATACATGCAGAGTAATCACTGGAGAGGTCTAGAGTGCAATATTAAAAATGTGAATTATGCAGAATGCATGCATCAAATTACACTGGAAAAAACGCCTGTGCACTATACAAGCAGTAATCTTCAACATGCACCAAAGTGAGTTTGGGGACTAGACTGTCACTTTAAGCAAAGTGTGCATTAAAGTGAGATCTTGTGATGCTACAAATTATAATGATTTAACTACAATTTGAGAGTTTTCTGATGATTTTTACCTCAAAAAGCTGTAATGAAACCTTTATCCTACTTTATTCAAACATGCAAGCATTCTAATGCATGTCAAAGGTTTGCTGGTGATTGTGGGAGTTGTGCTGCAAAAACTGGAGGTTTTTTACTACTACTGTTATAATATACGCTATATTACTGATCAGTAAGCGACATCTCTATTCCTTAATATCAACAACTGGTCCTCACAAGAGACCCAACTGAATATGATATCTAGTACCACATACTGAACTCTGTATACATTGATAGCAATAAATGATCTTCATTCATTCACAATTGAGCAATAAAAGGCACTGAATAATCTATTGTTTAAGGAAATTGTGTTACTCATGTGTGATTTTTGGCTCGTTTCTATAAAGTCACAGACCCGGGCATTTCTACAATCTTCCTTTGTTCCACACAGTCATGGTTTCCTCAGATTAACACAAGGATATTATTAATCTCATGTAGAAGTCTATTTATTCCTTTAACAAATTGTCACTTTTGTGACCGCTCTGTTTTTCAGTAATGTTTCATTTTTTGTATTTTTTTATAAATCTTTATTAAGCGGATCAAAAGACATACCACATAAAAACATCACTACACATACAAATCAAGAGATCTCTTAACGTCTAATCAAACCGAACTTCAGAGTGTAATATTATCACAATAGCAGCAATTCATATGGGAAACCGGTTAATAATATAATATTGTATAACATTAGGCGAATTTAGGGGGTTGCTGAGTGCATTCACTCAAAGCGCAGGGGACACCCTGTTCTTGATAACTGAATCCCAGCTTAACCAGATACTATCATACAGGTCCCGTTTTGTTCCAAAGAAGACCCTCTCTGCTCCTCCTTGGAATGCTATCTGAGTAGAGATTTCTGCCCAGGTAGGAACTGTTGTTTTTTTTCCAAGATCTCGCAATACACAATTTAGCTGCCAGGAAAATATTTATTAATAAATATTTCTGGTGTAATTTTAAATCAGCGAACCCAATATGGAACAGGAAAGACTGTGCAGTCAGGTCTATATCACAACCTGCAACCACTTGTGCAATATGCGCCATTTTATCCTTAATTGGTGCTAGGAGTGTACATTGCCACCAAATGTGCACCTGTGACCCTATCTCTAAATGGCAACGCCAACATATGTTGTTACAATTTGTGTTATATTTTGCAATAGCGGGCATAATGTACCACCTATATACCAATTTGCAGTATTGTTCTTGCATTTTTACACAATGGATCGCTTTCCTTGTGATCCTCCAAGCAGTGCACCAATCTTGATTAGTATATGTAAAACCTAGCTCTCTTTCCCATTGGTTTATTGGTTTAACCTTCTCTAGGATTAGGTGTTCAGATAGTATTCTTTTAGTTTTAGAAGGTTAGAAAATTATCCCACCGATCAGAATCAGATGGAGAATTTGATACAAGGAAGTGTCTAATTCTAATAGAGGAGAAAAGTTCCAGATAGGGAAGGTTATATGTCTCTGTAAATCCAATAATGGAATTATTTTGTCTTCCATATATAGGTCTCCTAGTGTTTTAATCCCATTGTTAATCCAGGTAGTTAGCCTTATTTTGGATATTTACCATGGAATAACCTCAATTGGTGTAGCCCTGGACTGGGAGATCCGGAGATGGAACCTTCTTCTTATCACATGCAAAGATGAAATAAGGTTACCAATCATCAAGCCCATCGTACCCAATTTCCCAAATTGTATGGGGACCACCCACACAGTGGCGTCCCGAGGGGGTGCGGACCGCACCGGGTGGCACCCCCCGCACCGCGCTGCTTAACTTTCTTTCTTTCGGAAAAAAAAAAATCACAGCGACCGGATTTGACGTTACGTCACATCCAGTGACTGTGTTTCCCTCCTCCGTGCAGTAGGGAAGACTGCACGGAGGAGGCGTCTGTCCGGGGACACGGAGCAGCAGCCATTCGGTAAGTGATGGGGAAGGAGGGAGGAGGGTGGTTGAAAACGAGCACTTTAATTGCACAATATTCCTGGTATCTGACTGGCACAATATTACTGGGCTCTGACTGGCACAATATTCCTGGTATCTGACTGGCATAATATTACTGGTATCTGACTGGCATAATATTACTGGGCTCTGATTGGCACAATATTCCTGGTATCTGACTGGCATTATATTACTGGGCTCTGACTGGCACAATATTCCTGGTATCTGACTGGCACAATATTCCTGTATCTGACTGACATAATATTACTGGCCTCTGACTGGCACAATATTACTGGGCTCTGACTGGCACAATATTCCTGCTATCTGAATGGCACAATATTACTGGTATCTGAATGGCACAATATTCCTGGGCTCTTAATGGCATAATATTACTGGGCTCTGACTGGCACAATATTACTTGGCTCTGACTGGCACAATATTACTGGTATCTGACTGGCACAATATTACTGGGCTCTGACTGGCACAATATTAGTGGTATCTGACTGGCACAATATTCCTGGTATCTGAATGGCACAATACTACTGGTATCTGACTGGCACAATATTACTGGGCTGTGAATGGCACAATATTCCTGGTATCTGACTGGCACAATATTACTGGGCTGTGAATGGTATAATATTACTGGGCTCTGACTGGCACAATATTACTAGGCTCTGAATGGCACAATATTCCTGGTATCTGACTGGCACAATATTCCTGGTATCTGAATGGCACAATACTACTGGTATCTGACTGGCACAATATTACTGGGCTCTGAATGGCACAATATTCCTGGTATCTGACTGGCACAATATTACTGGGCTGTGAATGGTATAATATTACTGGGCTCTGACTGGCACAATATTACTGGGCTCTGACTGGCACAATATTACTGGGCTCTGAATGGCACAATATTCCTGGTATCTGACTGGCACAATATTCCTGGTATCTGAATGGCACAATACTACTGGTATCTGACTGGCACAATATTACTGGGCTCTGAATGGCACAATATTCCTGGTATCTGACTGGCACAATATTACTGGGCTCTGACTGGCACAATATTACTGGGCTCTGAATGGCACAATATTCCTGGTATCTGACTGGCACAATATTACTGGTATCTGACTGGCACAATATTCCTGGTATCTGAATGGCACAATACTACTGGTATCTGACTGGCACAATATTACTGGGCTCTGAATGGCACAATATTCCTGGTATCTGACTGGCACAATATTACTGGGCTGTGAATGGTATAATATTACTGGGCTCTGACTGGCACAATATTACTGGGCTCTGACTGGCACAATATTACTGGGCTCTGACTGGCACACTAATACTGGGCTCTGATTGGCACACTATTACTGGTCTCTGACTGGCACAATATTACTGGCATCTGACTAGCACACTATTACTGGGCTCTGACTGGCACAATATTACTGGCATCTGAATGGCATAATATTACTGGGCTCTGACTGGCACAATATTCCTGGTATCTGAATGGCACAATATTACTGGTATCTGACTGGCACAATATTACTGGGCTCTGAATGGCACAATATTCCTGGTATCTGACTGGCACAATATTACTGGGCTCTGACTGGCACAATATTACTAGGCTCTGACTGGCACACTCTTACTGGGCTCTGACTGGCACAATATTACTGGCATCTGACTGGCACAATATTTCTGGGCTCTGAATGGCATAATATTACTGGGCTCTGACTGGCACAATATTACTGGGCTCTGACTGGCACAATATTACTGGGCTCTGACTGGCACACTATTACTGGGCTCTGACTGGCACACTTTTACTGGGCTCTGACTGGCACAATATTACTGGCATATGACTGGCACAATATTACTGGGCTCTGAATGACACAATATTACTGGGCTCTGACTGGCACAATATTACTGGGCTCTGACTGGCACAATATTACTGGTATCTGAATGGCACAATATTACTGGGCTCTGACTGGCACAATATTACTGGTATTTGACTGGCATTATATTACTGGGCTCTGACTGGCACAATATTCCTGGTATCTGACTGGCACAATATTACTGGGCTCTGAGTGGCACAATATTACTGGTATCTGACTGGCACAATATTACTGGGTTCTGACTGGCACAATATTACTGGTATCTGAATGACACAATATTCCTGGTATCTGACTGGCACAATATTACTGGGCTCTGAGTGGCACAATATTACTGGTATCTGAATGGCACAATATTACTGATATCTGACTGGCACGATATTACTGGTATCTGACTGGCACGATATTACTGGGCTCTGAGTGGCACAATATTACTGGTATCTGACTGGCACAATATTACTGGGCTCTGAGTGGCACAATATTACTGGTATCTGAGTGGCACAATATTACTGGGCTCTGAGTGGCACAATATTACTGGGCTCTGAGTGGCTCAATATTCCTGGTATCTATATTTCTACAATTGTAACCTCGTGGGGCTCCTGTGTATTGCATAATTAATGGCGGTCCCATGTGGGCATAATTATGGGGCGCTTGTGTGTGGCATATTTATTGGGCCCCATGTGCGGCATAATTAAGGGACTCTTTTGTGTGGTGTAATTAAGGGACTCTTTTGTGTGGCATAATTAATTGGGCGGAAGTGAGGCATAAATAGTTGGGCTCTGGTGTAGCATAATTTATGGGGCTCTGGTGTGGCATAATTTATGGGGCTCCTGGGTGTGGCATAGTTAATAGGCCATCTAACTGGCATTACTAAGGAATCTGTTTTGCATTATTTTGGAGGAAATCCAAAGGGGTGACACCATGAGTTTCTGCACCGGGTGACATCAACCCTAGTGACGCCCCAGCACCCACAGGAGCCTAATAAGGGTCAAGTTGATTGGACCTATGCTTCTCAATGCTCAACCAGGGTCGATTACTCAGTCTATTAGTGTTCCAAGATATTATATGAGCTAGTTGTGCAATATCATATAGCTGATTTGGGTCCGGATATCCCAGGCCACCCCTGTCTACCTCCCTAATTAAGATTTGTCTGGAGATTCTGGATCTTCCATCCGCCCATACATATGAGGCGAATAGAAGCTCCAGATCCCTAAGATGCACACGCCGCACCATTAGGGATATAGCCCTGAGAAGACACAGACATTTTCGAACTACGTAGGATTTCAAAATGCCTATCCGGCCCATCCATGATAATGCAATGTTTTTCCAATGTGAAAACATTGATCTAAGCTGATTTTTTAGTATAGTATAATTCAGGTCCACTATCTGCTCTATCTTTGGGCAAAAAGGGATACCCAAATAGTCAATGTGTTCAGGAGGCCCTTTTTGTATCCTATATTTTAGAGTATGTCCAATTGTGCTAAATTTAAGTACAGGGGTATAATCTGCTTTTTAGAGATATTTATTTTATAGTTCGAAAAATGACCAAAAATCTGTATCTCCTTCATCAGGGCCGGAATGGATTCCAATGGGGTAGACAGAGACAATAAGTCATTGTCTGCATATAAAGTAATAGCATGGGGGCCGATCTTTATGTCTCTTATATGTGGGTTTTTCCTGACTGATGCAGAAAAGGGTTCCATGGCTAACGTGTACAACAGGGGGGCTAGGGGGCAACCCTGGCGTGTGCCATTAAAGATTGGGAAATACTCAGATGTTAAAGAAGGGCCCTTTATCTTAGCGGAAGGAGAAGTATATAATGCCTTAGTAAAATGGAGAAAAGATCCCGAGAGGCCAAACGCCCACATAGTCTCAAAAAGAAACCTCCAGTTTACTTTGTCAAATGCCTTCTTGGCATCTAAGGCCAGAAGGACAGAGGGGGTTTCTTGAAGAGGGATTTCTTCTAAGATGTTAAGTACTCTCCGGGTGTTGGCCTCTGTGGATCTTCCTGGCATAAACCCCGCTTGGTCCTGATGGATTAAGCCCAATACAACCAGTTTCAATCTTTGAGCCAAAATTTTAGAATATATTTTTATATCTAGATTGATTAAAGATATTGGTCTATAGTTCGTGACCATGGTCGGGTCCTTCTCTGGTTTTGCTATAGGAGAAATGTTGGAAACCATCATTTGTGCAGGAAAACTTACACCTACATCAATTTTATTATACACGCGTTGGAGGATCAGGGAAATCACCGGGCTCAAGGTTTTATAGACCCCTTGGGTTGGATCCAATTTATGTACTCTCTCTAGTTGGGCAAGTGAAATGTAAAGGTCAGGTAGACCTCTTCCGCTTAATTTCTTTATCCAAGTCCCACGCTATATAAGGTGACCTCTCAGGTAACTCTTTATCACGCACCACAGAGTGAACTCAGATACCTCCCCGTTGTCATTATTCTGTAAGTACTGTTTTGCTTGTTCAACCAGATCCACCTTGCTCGCCTCAGTGGATAGCAGGGACTCATTTAGTCTCCAGTCTCCTCGTATCTTATATACGGGGGCGTCTTTTAAATCCATGTACACGGGGGCATGATCTGACCAGGAGATGTTGCCCATCCTCAAGTTGGAACACCTCTCGAGGGTGGGCCCCATATCAAAAAATAGTCTATAAGAGAATATGAGGCATGTGCCGCTGAGTAGAAGGAGAAAGCTTGCTCATCGGGGTGCAAGGTTCTCCACAAATCGTAAAGACCATTCCTATGGAGAGTATCAGAAAAGTGGTCCGCCCTTGCCTTCAATCGAGGATCCCCCCTACCAGAACTCGTAGACTTCCTCTCTTTGTTAACATTGGCGAGGTGGACATATTCAAAATTGATTTTGGCCGAAATAATTACCGCTACACCACGTTTTTCCCCCCCAAGAGCGAGGATACATATATATGCGGAAATCTACGATATTTCCATAGAGTAGGCTGGTCAGCTTTCCAGTGGGTTTCCTGAATGTATGCCACATCTATTGCTTTAGTTAGTAAAGTATCATAAAGATATGCTCTTTTGTATGGGGAGTTAAGCCCCTGCGCGTTGAGTGTAGCAAACCTAAGGGACATAGAAAACCCATGTGCCCCCCTGATTACAAAGACCACCCACCGAACCGCCTACGCCAAGTTGATTCTCTTGAAACAAATACAGACACATAAAAAAACATCCAACCTTCTGTCGGGACACCCCAGCCGAAATACAGCTGCAGTGCACCGAGAGAAAAAAGTACCCTGGACCATCAGGGTTAAGGGGCACGGACAAGTGGCTCAACTCAAAGACCATACTTTATCATACCAACAGGGACACACCCAGGAGAAGAAAGAAAGAAGGGGAAAAAAAAGAGGAAAACACATATGGCTTCAAATATCAAATGCCTACCCATAAGTTATACTGGCTGTATATTGTGAAAATTCAAAATAAAAATTTTACTATCTTATTTATGTACCCGTGAATCATTATACCTTAAATTTCAATACCCTTACATATGTTTACCGTGTTTCTATACCGTGATTCAACACGCAAAGTGATCTGTTTATGTTGTATTTCCAATTATGGATAGGCATAATCATATGCGTATTCACAAACCCATATCTCAAGTATTTAGCGTGCGTATCGTATTCAATAACTAAAGAAAAAAGAGAAAAAAAGAGAAAGTGAAGAAGAGGAGCAAAAAAATTATAATTTATTATTATAAAGTGATTGTAACTATTAGATTAATGACTATGAATGTAGGCTATTTTTGAAACTCAGGTTTTCAATTTTATTAACTAGAGACACACTTCCTGTTGTGGTGCATCACCAAACTGTGTGAATTATGTACACATACACATGAAAACTCTGGTCCGTCTACTTTAACAAACATTTATTCAGAGACAAAACACCAGCAACATACAAATAATGACACACAATCTCAATAACTAGAACAACAACAATAACTTCTAAACAACAATAACAACTAAACCTTATAAGTAAAAATCATCGGATCTCACCCACACTTCACCAGAATAAAACCTAACCCATGTCTGCTCACATGCACAGCCAGGAAAGAAGAGAGAGAAGTGAGAGATACCGGGAGTGGTGGTCTCTTTCTATCTTCTAAAGGTATTGCATTACCTAATTACCATGTCAAAGGGTAAAGCTTATCCACCTGTAAGAAAGGTTTACATGAGCTTGGTCACATGAGCTTGGTCACATGAGCTTGGTCACATGAGCTTGGTCACATGACCTGTGGTCACCATTAGTTTGTGTCCATTTTAGTGTCCCTTGTATGAATATAACCTGGCATGTACGTTTTAAGGTACAATACAGTTCATCTTGCTGAGCCACGTGTTTCTTTGTACATTTTGGAGGTTGGGGGAGCCTGAACTCTCGTGCTCTTACAAATAGGAGCGCTTTTACTATCTCACCATTATTAGGATTTAGATTTTAAGCTTGTGTTCAGGGGTCTGTACCTCATGTATAATTCAGTATGATTGTATAAGATAGATGTAGTTCCCATCTGAATAGTTCCCCTCTGTGCTCTGTACCAGTTCTACTTAAATTGTTTGCGGTATATAAATAAATATGCAACAATGGAGTGGGAACAAGAAGATGGTGTCAGTTTTACAGAACTAGGGTGATTATGTTGCTGTTTTATTCAGGGAGACTTACAAAAATATGTATACTGCTGGGCCCTCTATGGTCTTCACTTTACCCCATCCAGCCCTGAAGTATTTATGATTCTAAATGTTACTGAATAAAACTGCAGTGTGGTCACAATTCAATGAATCCCCTAAATGTTAGCTGAGCCTTCATTTGGATAGATCTGCAAAAGTTATATTCTGGGACCTCTGCATGTCGGTCAAGTATGAACAGACTGGCTGGTAGCTTTTACTTCTGTTTTGAAATCAGATCTGAGAACTAGGGATGACTAAGATCCTGTAGACCAGCCTTACCCATGCTTTGTCTCTTGTAAATCAAGTTTGTCCATGTTTTTAATTTGGAGGTCCGTATATCATGCAGAAGCTTGGGGGGCCGGACATTGACATTATTAATTTCAGTAAAAACAAGGGCCAGACCAAAAAATCCTTACTTGTGGGCTAGTTAGATATTGATGCTTTAGACTATAACATGCTTTAATGCCTAATTTTTTCCCTTTGACTGTGAACACAATACCCATCTACAACAACTTTACAGCTATTTCTAAAAAATAATCTGCTAGGTTGCAATTGTATCTACTGGGCTGTGTTAATGGTTCAGACACCTGGTCATAATTTTGCATCTGCATATGTAACAAGAATAGCAGAAAACAGAGGAGCCATGGCATGATACTGTTTCTACAGTCCTGCTGGTGTGCAAAGCTAAATGTGCACTGAGAAGGTCAAAAGTTAAGAATCAATAAATTGTGGGTTTTGGTACATGGTAAATATAGGAGACATATCAGGGTCAACTCTATTTGTGCTGACTTGTCCCAAATTCTTCCCACGTCAGGAACTATAGCCGAATTTCACAAATTACCTAAATGCGGCCACTCAATATCCCTCAATTTTGGTCCGAATGGGCAGGTCTGGCTGTTCGGAAATTGAACCATTGGAACGATAGTTGCCTCCTGGACCATTTTTTTACCTGCTACATATAACCTTTGCAGTATGTATTAGTCATATGTGACCAGAAATAAATAAATCAACTAATCAAAGTAGTCAACCACGTTAATTAGGTAGCTTATTTTCTTTCTAGACACATATGACTTCTACATACTGCAAGGCAGCCTGCAAAAGTGTATATGTGGCCTGTAAAAAATGGCTGAGGTGGCAACCCTAATCGGAAGTGTTCGGATTGGGACATTTTTGCCATTAAAATGGCAGATTTTCGGCTACCCAATGTGTACTGATCACATCCGAACACATGACGAATTCGGGTAAGATAGACTAATTTCGGGCATTTCAATTCCCCAAATAAAAGCTGGAGAATTGAAATTAAAATTCTTACAAATTTTAATGAAAATTAAAAGCCTCAACTGAGCCCGGCCGACTGGTGCTGACCCCAGAAATAAAAATACACCCTGTCCATAATTAAAATTAATTTTGGGGGGAAGGGGGGGGGGAGGGGGTTCTGCCATGCTTAATGTGGAGCAAATAGAATTAACATACATCCAATAAATGGGACATATTCACATGCATTGCTGATTATGTTACCCACTTCAGAAACAAACTTGAGTACTCCTAGTCTATAGGCAGAAGGCCGCATACTGGTGATTTCATTTCTTATCAAGAGTATTTTAAGTGGCGTGGTGCTGAATGCATAACCGGTGGCATTGTTCGTTATATATTGATAGAAGAGCAGCCCAATAGTCTCAAAACATTCCTGGTTTAATGGGGGCAATATACAAAAGCAATACAAACCAATCAATTAATTCCTATAAATATGTGAACAATATGTCCTCTCTGTGTGATTATGAAGCAATACCCTTTCAAAGAAGAGCAGTTCCTCCACTATATTGATTTTATTACTGATATTTATTTTGATTTCTGGTTAATTGTCATCTGAATGTTAGGTGAAGCATATGTTTTGAATGAACCTGATTTGACACATGCCATCCTGAGCTGGCTGAGAACTGGAGAAGGACCAATTAATATCATTATACTGTTCCTGGAAAACCACACATCAGCACTTTCCCATTCAGTAGCGTCAGCAACTAGTTTCCCAAATGAAGACACACACACAAGCACTTCAGTCCAGCGAATTGTGTGGTCTGCTGAAGGGACAGGGTCATTTTTACACTTTAGTGCTGCTGTGAAGTGGAGCCGCTGACGTCACTCACAGCCCCTGCCCCGCAGGCTCGGTGTGTCCGCCGGGGAACAGACGGAAGGGGGCAGCACTGAGACGGACACACCGGGGCTCAGCCCGGAAGTATTCTCCGGTGGCCAGTGAAGAGGATGGCGCCAGCGGTACGGATCACGGCCGCTGTGACGGGATTTACAAGTAGCCTGTTTGAGTAGCCTCTGCTTCCCGCCAACTTTATAAAATAATCCCGGCTGGATACGTGGATATAGTCCGTGTGTGTGACCTGACTGCCAGGTAAGGAAGTCACAACAAGGTGCGCACTGGCCCCCGGGGCTGGAAGAGTACAGGACTCCCTGTGTGTGTGTGTGTGTGTGTGTGTTGGATATACAACAAATAACAATGGGTGCAGAGTATAGACCAGTAATATCTTACTTCTGTCATTTCAACCGAACTATACTATAACTCCTATTACGCTCAGCCAGCTTGGCTGAGTATCGTAGCAGCCGTAATCCACCGCAGCCGAAGTGCCAAAGGCTCCACCTCACTGATATCACTCGATACACGATATGGAGAGCTGCACAGCTCAACAAGTGTTACTGGCTGCGCTTCCCCGGAGTTTGTAAACATACTGTGTATATATATATATATATATATATATAGGGGCTGCAGAGTGTATGTGTCACGTGTATACATGTAAGCCTTGTCAAAGTGCTGGAGACAAGTGGCTATGGGTCAAAAAAGTTTCATTGCAGCCATTTTTGTCTTCCAAATAGATTTAAATATCATGGATAATTCAGAAGTAAAGTTCTACCAAATAAACTAAAATATTAAAATGTGCACTTTTTTCTAGCTACATTTAAAATTGACATGCATATAATGTGCGTATATACACACACACACACACACACACACATAAGTGTCCTGTTTTTACATGTACATAATATTGTGTGTTAATATTAGGATTTGTTTGCTTTTCCAGGTAAACCTTAGTGAGATTGTTTCAGGATTGTATAGTATCCTGTATGTACAGGTTTGATCTTGCTGCACACTGAAGTCACTGTGCATATGGTGTACGCGAAATCTAACCTTTTAGTATGCAGAGACCTTGCAGTAAGTACCTTGTGTTTATATATACAAGTTATCAGGTTACTTGATGCACTCAGTGCTTTTATGCAGAGCTGCTCAGCAACTGAGGGGGCAGTGCTCAGTTTACTCATTGCAAGTCACATGCATTGACGGTTTAAACTGGAAGATGTTTTGACATTTTGCTCAACATGAAAAGTGTCAGTTTAATTGTAAGGCAAGCTTAAATTAGCTTTTCTTGTGAGGTCTGGAAAGATTTATGCCAGGTTAAATTCTGCAGAAACCTGTACTTGCCATTAAATGTGGCATGGCTGGGAAATGGACAGTGGGGAACACAAGCTCCTATTCCTAGCTTGGTATTATACTAATACGCCTTTCATCTTTTATTTTTGAGTCACACCCATCTCTTTAGCTAGACTATAGGAGTTGAGGAATTGGTATTCTCAGTTATACTGGGTGCAAAAGAATAAATAAAGTTTGGTTTGTTGTCATCGGTTTTCATTTAGAATCAAAGTTTTCAAGTAGGTCACACTATATTATTTTATAAGCTTCCATATGATTAAAGGTTTTAGATTTTTGCATAACTATAACAAATATAATATATATATTTTTTGTATATTCTACTGTATGCTTGCAAATACCTTGCAACTCCTCCACTTAAAACACATGATAGTGAGTCACACTCCTAATGTCAATTCATGCATCATTTGGGCATCCTCACATGTCTTGGGACCTTGTCACAGAACTCCAAAGAATATTGGGAATGGACAATTGTGAATATTTGTCACCCGATTGTTTTTTATTTTTTTTTAGTTTTGTGATACATGAATATTCATACAAAGTGTTAAAGGGCACCTGTTGCCACAGAAATAAGTGTGTTTTAATTGAAAGATTGTATCAACTGTAGGCCTTTTTAAATACAAATCTTTTAGTGAAATAATACAAATAAATTACCTTTTATTGAGCCCTCGTTGATCTTTACAGATGTCTCAGGGGCCTGCCAAGTTGTTTAGAATCTTGGGTCAGATGCAGGAAAATCTGACCCAAGATGTCAGCCCTCCGATCACCTTTGTTCCAAGAGTGCCTAATTTGTTTTTTCATGGTCTTCCCCATGATATAGCATGGAGGAATATGATGAAGCATTTATAAAAATTATGAGGTAAAGCATGGTACTATGTTAGTCTTAAAAACAAGTGGCGTTTAATCTTGCTCCTCTTCATTTCGGGCTGCCTTCACTACATTTTAATCTTAGCAGAATGGTTAGTGAAAACCATTTTGCAAGGTTGAAATAGGGCATCCAATCTCGAACTTTAGGGTGTAGACCCCACCCCTGTCTTAGTAAAGCATGAGTCAAGAATGCATTTGTGCACTTTTTCCTATATAAAAATCTCCTCCTTATTTGACTTATATGGTCAATATGGCCTCCTCATTAATAACATAGCAGCTCTGCAACTTTCTATTTGTTAATGTACCTTAAATTATTGATCTTTTATCTATTTTTTCTCTCTGACAGCCTAATAGTTTTCAGTAATTTGTATATAAATTATGTAACAAACAATAGGTGCATTTTAAATTTTATATTAAGACAACCAATTTGTGCATATAGGTGTTGTACAATCTATTTGGGATATTGTTAAAAACTTTATAAATAAACATCATTGTCTGTTCGAAGAGTAAGTGAGATATTGTGTATATAGTCCATGAAGATGTTTGTAGCAGCATATTTTAGACCCTACAGGATGCAAAATATGCAGGAACAAACTTTACACAAACACTTTTGCTCCAACTACCAATATATGTATGTAACAGACCTGCAAAACATATTTAAGCCAACACTAAATGTTAGAAGCAAATTTGTATTTTTATAAGCGAGGAAAGCATATAGCAGTTGGGTTCCAGTAATAAACGTGTAGGAATCATTTATTAACCCTGAGGTATTAAAACCTACTTTTCCATTAATTTCTGTGACCGTCACCATTAAAGTATATTTGTGACTAGATACTAGATAGATAAGCAAGCACTAGGACGTACTCCAATATCTGCTTTTATCATGGTCTGTGTAGGCCTCCTTTACTGATATGGAAACCAGTGGCCCTTACAGCTGCTGCAGAACTACAAATTCCACACAAGCTTTCTAGAAAGGCAGGGAATTATGTTAGTCGTAGTACATAAACAGCTGGAGGGCCGCAGTTGGACTCCTAGGGTACAAGAACAATCTCCTTGAGCATGATTAACAAAGGCTTGTCTAAGGAAGTACGTCTTTTGGCTGACAGGTGACACCCACTTGCACAGATTCATGGAAGTAAAGTTTGTAGTTATTAATGCTCCCCTGCTTAGCTTGTCATGCCTTATGCAAGTCATTCATAAAAAGTGAACTTTATTAGTCCCCCGGGAATGGGGGACTAATAAAAGTACTCCAAAAAAAATTGGGCAGACTAGATGGACCGAATGGTTCTTATCTGCCGACACATTCTATGTTTCTAACTAATCAGTAGGTCAAGGCAAATTTATTGTAAAAGCTGTGAAATTACTCCTTCTTTTAATATTACAAATGTATATGGAATCAAACAGCATGCAGTTCCATATTTTTTTTGACTAAGCGCTGTATGCGCGAATTGCGTCAAGCCTAACACTGATTGGATTGCACTTTTCCCATTGCTGCTGTGGACTACTGTCTTTTTGCACATTAAAATTATTTTTGCAACCAGACGTTTGGTGAGTGACATGTATCTGCTGAATTCCTTTTGTCTCCATATTTTTTTTGACTGAAAATCATATTCTCCCCAGTGTGTCAGTATTTCTTCCTCAATGCCTATCCGTGCAACCTTAAATTGGATTATATTGGCTTCACTAAAAAAACATTATTTGTGCTTATCACTACATCAGAATAAGTGAACATGTAGTTCCCTTCTCAGTTAATATGGTTGTGACACAAATATCCAGAATCCAAAGGGAATCACAGTGTAAGGAAGTAGGGATGGATTTGTAGCCATGGACAATAAGAAAAAAAAAAATACATCTTGTGGCTTTTTGCTAGAGCAACCAATAAAATTACATCAAACGTCTTCAGCTTACATAACAAATTCAGGCACATGGGTATTCTGTGGATAGATAATCTTCTATTCTGTAGAATATAGATGGTGTAAGTTTAAACTCAGACACAAATCTGTGATATTTATCATTCAGTGAATCTTCTGCACTGGATATCGGTAACCCTCCAATTTAACACCTGGACTGTAAACACAAGTGAAAGGGAAATCTCGGTTTCCTCCCAGTGATCAATGTGGAAAGTAGGACTGTGAAGATGGAGTTTTACGTGGAATAATGTTTTTTTTTTGTTAAAGGGGCAGTTCTACACAGTGTCCGAAAAATGTATTAAGTGCTGCATCATGTAACGTCAAGAATTTTTTTTTTTTTCCCCTCTGCTCTTCCTCTTCCCTAAGAACTCCAAATAAAATATAATAGTTATTGCTGTTTTTATGCCAACAGTCCTGCCTATCACTGCATGACCTTCTTATTGGATATCACTGAAATAATTTTCAATGTAAAATTACCAGTGAAATGTAAATGGGTTTTAAAGTATAAATAAGTGCTTTTTATGGGCCGTAGAGTTGAGGCAGAGTGGAGGTCCCAAACACAATGCTGGATGGTATGGCTGAACTCAAATCACAGTACCTGTTGAAAATAAAACCAACAGTAATCGTCCAACATTACAGTTGTGACCTGATTTCGGCATTTTTCTGCCCTTTAATATCACACACAGCTCATTCTTCCTCTACTTCCCTTCCTATAAGTTGTCTTGCATCAATGAGTTCACGTACAAAATGCGCATCAAATAGCTGAATATCCCCAAATGTCAGCCTTAGATCATAACATTTACTGGGTCCTCCATAACTGAAACTGTAAGCATTTTCCCAGTGCTATCTTGGAGGTCTCAATGCCATAGGATTGCCATCACAGACCAAGCACAATAGGATAATGGTCTTGAATTCCTAAAATCTTTCCCCTAAAAATGCTATTATATGTATGTTGTGTATCTTAGGTTATAGTACATATGGTCCTGTAAAAGATAGTTTATGCGTATTTAAAATTCCACATCAAACAAGTGATATGTTGTTAATCTGACAACTGTTCTGCATTCCTTAGTTAAAATCCACAGTGAAGCATGTATGACTACAATACAATCAGTGGATCAAAGCAAATATAGGGAGTAAATTTGTTTCATTCTTTCATGGTTCCTGTTGGTACCAGATTTAATTTCCAGAAGGTTCTAATTCTGGGGCAGCTCAGAGTAATACAGTGTAGCTTCACAAATAACCACATTTTCAAACATACCAAAAGCTACAGTTGGAACATAATGTATAATGATCATAGGAGATATTTTGTTTATTAAGCTGGTTATTCTATGGGGGCAAACGTCAGCATCCTTGCAGCATTTAGTCCAAGGCAGGCTTGACAAATTTAATTTTGTTTTAGGAGCCAGAAAAAAAATCCAGGAGCCAGACAACCTCACACACACACAGTTCCACTTATATACACAGAAAATCACAGTCACATAGACAGTTCCACTTGCATACACAGAAAATCACATAGACAGACACAAACAGACAGAGACAGACAGATTGACATACAGACCGTGACAAGTCAGCTGTGAGTGTCCTCTTCCCTGCTCCTTTGCTTCATTGCAGGGGAGTGGGTCACTTCCATTTGATCCTGGTCTGCCAGGCACAGACAATCGTTCAATCCCATCCTGCTGAGCGCCGGGTTGTCACCTGACATGAATTTCATGTTAATTCCGGCACTTAGTCTTTAAAATGCGAGGGGGCGGGGCTGGTAGTGTGTGCAAAACGGCATATATACGGCTACCTTGCGCTGTGCACAAGTACAAAAAAACTCCCATGGGGGTCCCAGAGGTGAGGGGACGCCAAGTAGAGGGTGCCAATGCCTGGGTGCCAGGTCTAATTTCCTTTTTTGCCCTGGCGCCCAGTGTTTGTCGAGCCCTGGTCCAAGGCATGTAGCCCGTGAGGCATTGGATAGCGAGGTTCATCCCAACTGAGTTAATTACCCATAATCTCATTAGTACTATAAAGATT
Source organism: Pelodytes ibericus (assembly GCA_036172795.1). NCBI lineage: Eukaryota > Metazoa > Chordata > Amphibia > Anura > Pelodytidae > Pelodytes > Pelodytes ibericus. The sequence goes on from CM069860.1 coordinate 60,870,666, forward strand.
ATTTCAACTGTTTTTGGACTGATTTGTATTACTGTTAACCACTTTTTTTATGGCTAATGAAAAAGTCTTCACTATTATTGTAATCGATTTCTGAACATGCAGCCACTTTCAGGAATTGACTAGGAATCTTTTTATGTATTCTGCACCCATGGTATTATAACCTGGATAAGAAGTACAGTAAAAAATAATGTATTGCTTTAAAGTATATTATAGGGATAGAAAATGACTTATGGAATTATATGCAGTTTGTTTTTCTATTCTTTTCTTCCCTATTGACTAAAGCTTCATCTACGACCAAGTTTTCCAAAATGCTTGGGGCCAGAAGTATTTTGGATTGTGGGTCATTTTGGATAACGGATCATTTTCACAAATAAGATATATTAAAGACTCTGAGTACACGAAATACAGTATATTAATGCAAATACTGTACAGAGCAAGTAAATCACTTTTTACTGTGAGTCATTGTTGGGAACTTGCCATTGGCATGTCAGGCCTGCACAGGTGGCATTGTATTACCCTTTGTCAGTGTAGGGGAATTTGAGCATGTATGGAAAGGCTATATTACAGCTTAAGGGGGCTGGACACTGAATAAGATCTGGTGCACTTGAACTGTGACAGGTGTTGCAACTTGTGGAAAAATATATATAAGAAAATATATTTGGATAATGGATTTTTGTTTTAAGGGATCAGCCTGCATATTCAAACCTACTAGTTCTCCACTGCAACCTACCATTGCTGCAGTTTCCCATCTTCTGTGGTCTTTCCTTTTCTAAAACAAAGGACTTCAGTTTTCCATCATGGCTATTCTATTTCTGTATGAAACATGACTGCTGGATTCATTTCATTCATTACAAATCCTTCTGTTTTGTTTCCTTCTGATATCCTCATCTTGGCTCCCTGACAAATCCTGAATTATTTAGTCGGTTTTAACTCCTTATGCATGTGCTTACATCCACTCCCTCGTTTTTCTTTTCTATACAATTTAATGAACTCAGAATGTTCTAGTGGTTATTTTAGTGTAACCAAAACACTGTGACTTTATAGCTCTGCTGAGTGTTGGTTTGGTATCAGGCTCACACACTTGAGCTGGTATGGAATGGAAACAGAGGCGTTTTCACTTGCTGCTAAAGATAACCTTTGATATTTATGAAGGATCTATTGATCAGCTTGAATGATTAGAATACACCATAACAAAGCATTTCAAAAGGAAAACGGAAGCTGCTGGCCTGACCATTCATTAAAACATCAAGCTATTGTGTTTTAAGCATTCATAAAACACCATGATAACAAAACCTAGAACATTGTAAATATAGTGTATGATATCATATCTGGTCACAAATAATAACAACAATGTAAGATTTGGACATGTGAATACTTGTCCATCACATTGGACTGACACTCTTAACTTGTGCTATATAGTCCAAAGTGACTTTTACTGGGGTCACAGAGATGAATCACAGTCTGCTTTACTGGTAAATTGTCTTTTAGTACCCTGGTATAAATCTATATCTGGATTGATTTCTTACAGTTTATTAAAAACATTTTTTTTAGGATAGACTCTTCTTTTTGGCACTGAAAGTGTATTTTTCATAGTAACCTTCTATGCCCCTAGGTAAGGAGTTAAAAGTGTTGGTTTTTCTCTGTAATTCTATGTAAATATCTTGTTGGGGACATGCGCAAATATGTGATTTCCTCAGCTGCTCTTTCTTGGCATCTCATTTTTGCCACCTGTGTGGTCTGAACTGCGACTTCTCAAAATGTGCAATTTTAAACAAGAGAGGCAGTGATTTAATGCTGGATCAAAAGGGTCTACAAAAACTCTCTGTTCTTGAATTATTCAGTGACACCTAATGCTAGTTTATGTGGATGTGAATAAAATCTCCAGGGATAATAAAAATCTTGACAGCTCAGCTTGTTCAATGGAAATTGATCTGTAGATTACATGCAGAACAGGTTCAGCAAGTTTTGAGCTTTCCATTCTCAAGAGTTAATTAACAAAAAAAAAAATGTACATCACCAGACCTGTGAATTACATACAGAACTTTCTAGCACCGTTGATCTACGTTAGAAGCTATAGTTATATTGTCTGTTGCAGGCCTCAAAAGCATATTCTTAACCTTTAATCACATGCAAACACTGAAGTTAGTTTGAGCTGTGTGTATATTTACCAAGTGTGCAAAAGTAATGTAAATACCGTCAATCCAATCCTACTGAAAGGCTAGTTAAGGTAATTTAGTAGGGAATAAAAAAATTTGCATGGTTTTAATTGTGCACAAAATGTTGTCATTCTGAAGCAAAAATGTTCTCAAATGTGCAAATGATGTTAAAGTAACTGACTAATATTAAGGCAGTTTAATATTCCTAGTAACAAGTAAGTTTGATGCAGAGCTGATATTGCCATATTCTAATCAACCACATAGAACTTGCAGTTATTTTTCTATATTTACAGAACCATATGTTTCTTATTTATTGTCTCTTGAGACATAACGAATATCTTCTAAGCTGGCACCTATATTTCATACCAATCAACCTACTTTTATCTAAAAAAAAGTCAAAAGAGCACTTGAAAGATGAGTCTGTTATCATAAATGGCAGTCCTCTGCAGCCAGCAGAGTTAAGCTAATTTTCTGTAGACTTGTGCTTGGTATTTGCAAAACTATATGTATATTATATCTATCTCAATCAGGGGTGAACATCCAAAAGTAGAAATAAGAAAATTCCTCTTTAACATTGCATGGCTAATAGTAAGGTAGTTTGGAGTCTTACATAAATACATTTAAAGTTAGGCCTGGTACCAGTTGATTACCTAATATTGTAAACTATCCAAACAACTACTCCTACCTCATCTTAACTCCCTTGATACAACAGGGTTAGTTGGTTATTTATGAACACTCCAGTTAATGGGTTTTGGCCCCATTGTTCTAAATGTACTAGGAGCCCTTTATAATACTCCCTCAACTCAGATCAGGGTTATTAGAAAACTGTCTGAGCTGCTGAACCTATCAAATAACACAAGACAAAGATACCCCGTTTCCCCTTCTTTTCATCCTGGTGCTTAAACCTTTTGCTGATGCTCTACGTAACCATGTCGACTTCCATGACCTCCAAATTGGATCATCCCCTCACAGACTTGTGGCTTTTGCTGATGCTACTCATAGTCGCAGATCCTACAGCGTCACTATCAACTATTAGATCCAAATTGTTCCAATTTGTAGTTATCAGCAATTTAAAAATAAACTTCACAAACTTAGGAATTCCTAAGCACCACTATTTCTCCACCATAAATATATAGCCTCGGTCACTAGTCCCATTTAAGTGGTCCCAAGAGAATAATTAAATATATCTGTACACACCTCTCTTCAGACCTGCAAAAGTCATACCACATCAATCATGCACCCTTAATTGCCACAATGAACAATATCATCATATCACCGATAAAGACTTTTTTCCTGGTTTACAATACAAATCAATAGAAAAATCTTTTGAGCCCAGGCATGAAATTGTCCAACATACAAGCCTTAAGTATGACTCCTAACACATTAAACTTGACAAACGGCATAAATATGAACTTTAACTCACTAATGGCATTCTCACCCTTACCCCTTGACCTGAGCCAATATGAGCAACTATGTTCCTCCTCCCAACAACCCCATATGCTGATCTCACTTGCCTACCAAATCTTAACATTAATCTTAACAGTCATCTTTCTGCCCATAATTACCTACGTAGTTTGGAGCGAGAACTCCAAACTAACCTATCCTCAGATGACTGGAATAAGATCTTTATGCTCCATATCCACCAAAAGCCAGGAATCTGCTTATAAACTCCTGACCAGGTGGTATACTGTCCCAGCTGAACTACACCACATCTTTAACTCTACCATACCTGTGCTGACGATACCTCCAAGCCAGAGGCACATGCCTCCATATCTGGTGGATTTCCCCCCCAAACTAAGTTTTATAGTCCATGGTTTTAAAAACCATCCATTCAGTAAGTGACCCAGACTGTCAGCCCTTTCCTTTTAAAAGTTGTTCTCCACCACACATCTTTGGTGCCTATAAGAGACCCTGAACTATCCACCTCCTCAGTTCATCTAAATTATTCCATTGGAAACATCTTCCTGGATCAGACTGTTTGGAAGTAGGAGAATCTTACCCAGGCTGAAAAGGCATTTGAAAGGTTTGCTGGTCAGAGTTCATGGAGTCTAGGTCTTGATTTATCTTCCTTCCAATATTCACTTAGTAATCTCCTATTGACAGCCATCACTCTCTCTTCTATACTGCAAAATACAACTCTTTTGTAGTTTGCAAGTGTTCAGCCAGGTGTTCAGTTTGTAACTTAATTTTTTTTTCTGAATATATTTAATATTGTTATTGATATGGTCCGTTCTCTGCTCTCAGTTTAATTGCAAATAACCTCACAGATTTGTATATTTTCTTTACTTTATTTGAAAATGCCAATAAATATATTTTTAAACAAAAAAGAAGCAAATTGATTTGAAGCAAAAATGTCAATCTACTTTAATTGGGGACAGTCTTCCAAGGCGTCTGTTTGCAGACTTTTATTGCATGCTGTTAATTCCCATTTACACAGGGCAAGATGTTTCTATTCCATGTTCCTGTGTTGCATGCATTTTTTGGTATGGTTTGTGCTTTTGTGTCCTATAATTAGATTTTCAT